>UCQR01000335.1:0-16129 GCA_900474235.1 Cecidostiba semifascia
CGGAGTTACTTAACTTCTTAATACCGTCGAGTGTCCGTTCGTTAGGATACTCGAGAGATGATCGGAGCAACTAGCGTCCGCCAGACGATACTAATAAAAAGTTGCGAGGCTCTATACTCCGTAATTATTGATTGAAGGGGATGTGTCGAGACACACCCGTGTATTATATATAGACTTGTTAGTTATTTACTTTAAAAATTTCAGCATAAATTTCATTTACACGCAAGCGTTATATCTCGCAGCAGTGTGTGTAGTATCCGGAAAAAGCCGCTAAATCAATTAACTAACATCGAAAAAAGCCGCGAGATATCATATCAGCGCCCTAATAAAATCCCCCCTTAATTTTTATAATTACACCAAAAATACTGCGCGCTGCAGCGCTGCACATATAGTTACACTTTTCATAAATTCTCCTTGATAAAACATGGTGTTTTAAGCCCCTCCGCCGCCGTCGGTTAATGCGCGTGCACTTAACGATAAATTTCCGGCTGCAGCGCTGAAAAATACCCGGTAATGCTCGCGCACTATAAATAATACGCTTTTAAACACCCGCGTACACTATATAGCGAGAGAGTCGACCAACGCACAACGACATAACATCGGGGACGATGATAGTCCGCGCAGTGGACGCTATATAGGCAGGCAACAACTGCTCACGTGGGGCTCAGCAGCGTTGCCGATGCTATCGCGATAATCGACATTCGATAATATTCAGCCAATAAATTTCGCGCGCGAGAGCGGTGTGTGTGTGTGTGTGTGTGGTGGCGCGCACGCCGGTGCCGATAACGCCGAGGATTTATATTATTGGGGCAACGCCGGCGCGTTTTAGGACACACGCGACGATTCGTTTCGGCTTTGACGCGCGCGTGCACTACTACTGCACGGGGATGTATATGGATGACCTTTTGATTTGTGTTTTTATATTTTTGGCCCGAGAAGAAGCGCGACGCGAGGCTTTTCGGTTATATTCTTTACTGCCGTTTCGGGAATTCCAATCGGATTGATCTCGAATTGTGTTGTATCGCTCTCGTGGCGCTCAATAAGCTTATCGGAAAATGCGGCGGTGTCGTTTTTGAATGACTTTATGGCCGATATCTATGGATTATTGCCGGCCGGAATTTTTTTTCGAGATACGGTCGTTATGAGAGCTTATTCGTTGGAAAATATTATCGTATACCGAGATTTCATGAAAAAATATAATGCTACACGGCTCATCATTATTATGCATAAGGCCTATAGAGCAACAAAATACAAAACTTATCTCAATTTCCGAACCATTAAATCTTCATCCCTCCACCCTGCTTCTAACGTAAAAAGCCGTTCCAGGTATAGCGGGGATAAGCATTAAAATCTGTCCACGCACCGGGCGCCAGGCCCATTCGAGTGAAATACGACATCAGCGACAAATCGTTAAAGCATCAGAGCTAAGAGAAAGCGGAAGGAAAACTGTCGGCGAAAACAAACAAGCGCTGTGGTTTCTGTAGCCGTAATAAAGAAAAGCTGAGGCGGTTCTGTACATATATACGCTGTAAAGGTGATGAACGCGTTACGGGGAGCCCCGGACTGGTCATTCCGGTCACACGCGTCGTGTACGAGCTTTCCTCGTGCAAATATAGAAGTGTATAGGTATATACTTCATGAAACATCTCGCGCCTCTTTATGGAGGTGTAAATGTTTCAGGAACGCGGGAGAGTAGTGTGAGTTCGTCGGGAGTGTTTGATAGGTCTGTGGATCAAATTACGCTTGAATTAGGTATTGAGAGAAAGAGGGCTTGGATGACGTGTAATAAATACTGATTTTGCGAATAATTTATTATTCGTTGCCCAACATTTTTATTTCAAGTGGATGGAGAGTCAGATGTATATTCAAAGAAAATTCGCTGTTTATTTTATATCGATATTTTTCTTTTATACCACTCTAACCTCAAAATCACAACTTTAATATGATTATATTCGGCTCTCCGGTATAAAATGCGGTTTGAAACTGATGCGTACGAAGATTTTTACCTCATGTGACGTTTCTCACTCACTTCGCTCGTCCGAAAAACGTCACATAAGGTAAATAATTATCTTCCACATCCCGCATCGAAATGTACTATATTTCCACGTTCTCTTCATAAAAATACATAGTACTCGTGCCCTATGTAAATAATAGCCAACGCAATTAGCCGCAGCTTTATTCGCAATTTCGTCCGTAGCGCGGTATAGCGCGTGCTTAATGTCCGGGCCATCAAAAAATTTCCTTCTCGTTCTTTCTGATTTTCTCGCTTCTCACCTTCACGCGCGCCCTTGATGCTGCAGGGCTTGCGCAAATAGTGTCTGCGTACTTTTTATCGTCTCTCCTAAAATATTGTCGTCAGCAGCCCTTAATCGCGTAATAAAATGTTTTTGCCCCTCTCCCTTATATATACCACCTTGTTTGTCTAGCCGCCTTATTATATATATTTCCGAGCTGCGGAGAAAGAAAGGAGTAGCAAGAGAGAGGCCCAGGAAAAATAAATAAATCGCTTCCCCTGCTCGTGGCGTCCCGCCAGCTTTTGCCGACTATTTGTCTTTTCGCGCCTTTTTTTACTTATCTCGCGCATTCTGTGCCTTTTGCTTCCTTGGAGAGAAAAAAAAATTCGCTTTCAAGTTTTTAAGAACTCGAGCTCTCTCACTGCGCGCCTGGAGCGAGACCTGGTATGTACGTGTCTTGCACAGCGGACATAATGGAGAAAGAAGGGAAATTTAGCTGTTTAAGGTGGCGTATTATAGTTCTCGACTTTTGCGCTAAATAAAAAGTTTATTCTGTTTGATGGTGTTTTTATCAAAGCGCGCTTTAAAAAAGGAGTATGACATTATTATTAAAATAACTATACATGTGGGATTTGATTTTCGATTGTATAAGAAATATCGTTGATCTAGATGTCTGCCATATTTTGATAATGTCACATTCATCACGATTTTTATGCGTTTTTCATCAAATTTACGTATCAACAATCATACACGTATAAAATAAACTTTGGAGTCGGATATAATATGTACATTACATAAATCCAAAAGTGACAATAAAAAGCTGCTGCCAGTGTGCGAATCGTATTTTCGCATTCGCGTCATTTTTATTGCCGATAAAAATATTTCCATTTGTCATCTTCTGCATCACGTTGTAGCGATTTACGATAAACTGATACAACGCGCAGTACGCCTACAGACACATTATTCGAAGAACAACGTACATAATCGAACCGCTTTTTCCTAAAGAAAAAACCCGCCGCGCGCGAATATAACGACGAACCTTTCGCACCACTATATACTCTCTCCGCGGCAATGTTGTTTTTAACTTTTACGCGCGCTCGTTAACCCAATGGGGCCCGCTGCGCGCTTTTTCGCGTTTACTCTCGGCAGCTTGTTATGACGTAAAATCTGCTCGTTTACATGGGCCGGGCTATCTAGAGAGAACGTCTTGCAAGCCCAAGAGGGAAAATAAAGTCGTTTTACGCGGCGAGCTGCGCACCACTCTTGTGTTTCTCGACGTAACATCTCGAGACCATCAAGAGTCGTTTTGTAATAGGTCCGTCGTTTCTCGGGATTTAACGAGAGCTAATTGCTGCTGCGATGCTTTAGTAAAAATAAGTCTCTTTACATGCATTTTTAAAACTGTAATTTCTCGTGTTATATCCGATCGCGATGGTCGCTTTTTTTTTCACACGTTGAAAAATTTCCAATCCGAACTTTATAGGTAAAATATCCCGCAGCTGTTCCAAGTTCCCCAGGGAAAAATCGAATCCGCCAATAGACGAAGCTGCTTACAATACGTCCTGGCACGATTCCAGACGGTCAAGTTTCCCCGCTCTCTCGCGTGTATGTATATGCAATTCCGGTTTATTTCCGGATCGTTTGGTGCCGCGCGGCGCGCGCGCGTTAACGCGGCAAGGCTAATGTAATGGAAATGGTGCGAGAGAGAGAGAGAGAGAGAGAGTGAGAGCTGCAGTGAGCTCATGGTCGTCGCTAACCGTCTCTCAATGCATATTATTGTGCCACTTCCAGCGCCTCGTGCGAGAGAGGGAGAGAGCGAGTCCTGCTAATAATTGTTATGGCCCGATGGAGTGCAATTTTGATGGTACCGCAGAGCGAGGAGAGCGACAACTCTGCAGCGCCGCTCTAGAGTGTGGAGAATGTAACTACCGCTGTTTTACGTGCTTTTACGATGTTTCGCGAGGCATCCGGCTCTGATGGTTCTTTTGTGCAGTGTATGCGTCTCTATATATATTTTGCATATACGCTGGAATTTCGTTTCTTTTTTCAGCGGTGTCAAACAATTACGCGCGCATACATAAACGAGACTCGATTCAGCTGAAAATTGTCATTGAGCGAAATTAAAAGCAGCGTTTTTATTGGACTGTATAAAAGAGAGAGAGAGAGAGAGAGAGAGCGTATAGAGTGTGGCAATGTTAACGGATCGCGAAATGATTCACTCAACAATCCCCATGATGAGGTGACAAATCAGCCAAAGTACCAAATGGCTCTTTCGACGAGAGGAGAGAGCGCGGGATATGCTGCGCGCTGCAGTTTAACGATCGATTTAACTCAATCCGGACGGCGCGCGTTATCGGCCCGCTCGAATCGCCCCGGATTCCCACGTACGAATTTCCCGAAAAGCTGCAGCGCTCAGCTAAAATACTATACACCGCGTGTCTGCATTGCCCAAAGAGTCGTTCGTTAGACCAATCTTCACAATCGATTTCGTTAACCATTATTACCATTCCGTGTTCATATTATTCGCATTCATCTGATGACTAATATGATAAAAAAGATAATACTCTTTTAAAATCTCGAAAATAGCATTAAAAAGCGTACAATTCAGTCAGACAAAATACGCTGCACTTTGTCCTCCCATATAACACCATAATAATCCTTCGTCCGCGTCATTAACCACCCGCTCACTCTCTCACCCCGGAAAATCCATCAAGTCCAACTCTAAAACACAGGTCTCTCGCTCGCGATCGTCCGGTACAAATCAAGCCGACGCGAAATTATAGGCTCTCTCTCTCTCTCTCTGTCCCCGGTGAGTCCGTCGCGCGCAGAGAGCTGTATGCGGATCGCTCGATTGCAGCGCGTTGCGACCGGTAATTAGTGCCGCGTTGCGCGCGAAAGCGCTAATAGGCTTCGTCGCCGATTTAATTAGCCCATTATTCTAAACGGAACGCCGCGCCACACGCTGGGTTACACTGAACTCCCGCTACTATCATAAACAATGGCCCTTTCCTTTTGGCCCTGAACATAATCGCGACGTCGCGGGGGAGCTGCGTATTTTATGTACTGCGCGCTCTCTCCCTTTCCAAGTTCATCGAGCGAATTGTTACTGTATGATGCTGTATGTATATAATCGAACTATACTTTTCTGCGAGGAGATTCGCAATAGAGGGAAAATCGGATATCAATAGCCGCGCGAAGCTATACAGGTTTGCCCATATCGCGTACGTATATAATGCAAGCGACTCGAGGAAAATACATTCGCCGTAGAAGCTCGTCTAATGGCCGAAAGCTCTGTGGCTTGTCGCTTGCAAGCTCTCTCGGTTCTCCTGTATAAACATCCGGGCGAGTTCGGACCTTCGTCGCGACGACCTGCGATTGATCGTTGATAATACAGGACTTTCCGAAGCTGCATACAGAAGCGACACAATGGCCGGCTGACGATACGCGAAGTGCGCTACTTACTGCGACATCGTCGTCCGACTCTTGTTATACGGTTTCAGCTTTTCCGTCGCGGATTCTCGCAGAAGTACACTACTGCGTATATATGTATGCGGTAACAATTGAGAGACTTTTGGAGGAAGAAGGTATTTTCGAGGAGAAATTTCGGGAGGGTATATTGAAGGAATTCGAAAATTCTCGAATTGGTAAATATGCCCGTACAGAAATAGTCTATATGCACATGAAAGTAGTGATCGTAAAGGTTCGTGTTCCAAAAATGGAATTCTCGAGCAAACTCATAATATAGTTTGGAGATTTGAGATGATTATTACTGCGATGTCTAAAAATACATATAAACTAAAAATTAATGTCGAGGAAACTTTACGTATATTATGAAAAATATTAAAAACGGCAACATTTACCGCGCAAAACAAGCCCATCAGCGAATCGAACGTGTATACGTTAACTCGAACCGGCGGCTTAGCGCTCGGCTATACTATACAAGGATTCGAAAGTGCAATATCCCAGCGCGACAAGCTACTCCTCTCTCCCCCGCCTATATACACCTATATAGCAAAGAGAGCTGGCCTAACGTACGCTCGACACACTCGCACTAGCCACCTTAGAGCGTACAGCTAATTTCCCGCGAATAGTTGGGCTAATCCGGTTGCTTTTCCGTCGGCCCACAGGGCTCTCAAGTAGTTGTCTGCCGGAGCGGACTGCGTCTCGCTAAGTCTCTAATAGAATACCCCACGTATTATCTTCGCACCAGCGAGCTGGCTATCCAGAAAGACTTCGTGGCTATATCGTCTAAAGTAGCCTTGAATGGGGTATTGTTGCATTAGTCATCGCATTTTTTTCTGCCTCACAAAGATGGACTTATGCAACTCGGAGCGCACCAAGCTTGCAAACTTTTGATGCGAACCAAGCTGAAAAAGCGCGCAGTTCTAAAATCCGTTCGGAGCCTGCAGGACTGGGAAGCCAGCGAAAGTTTAATTTTCCCCGAAAGAACGGAGAGATCACAAGAGAGAAAGAGGGGAAGGGCTACAGTGTGGCCAGAGAGCGGAGATAGAGTAGTGTTGCCGTGCGCACAGGGTAGTTCAAACATAACGATGAGTTCCGAGTGAAGTTTAAGCTCGCAGCCGTATACGTACACGCGCGTATATATCCATCTGTGGCCGTATGTATATATCTGTATATACATCTGGCGGTGAGAGCGCAGTGCACGGCCATCATACAGGGCTTTGTCACTATTGCGCGTCGAGCGCGTCCGCCGTTGCGCCGGAAACGAACTTCGTTGTTCGCTGCTGCACGGCTCGCAGGAAATTTCCTGCCTCACCCTCTACCCTCTCTCTCTCTCTCTTTTTATTCGGTCGTCTCTGTCGATCTCTCGTGCTGCGCTGCGCAGCCATTACGATCGAACCGTCGTTATTGTCGGCCGGCCATTGTCAAGATCGTTAAACTTTCTTACTGTTTGAGCAGTAGCCTGACGTAGTTGTGAGCTATTACGAATTCGCTGCGTCTCGAGGCTTCGCGGAATTGGTCGCTTATTGTTGACGATGTGCTGTGCTGAGGCAATTTTTCATCCTTATAGAGAGGTCTTTCTCGAGTGTTTAATTATTTACGTCCTTTGTCAGAATTACATTCTAACGAATGCACGGTTTTCTTAACTACAGTGATGCGACGCGAATTAAAATTAGCACTGATGAAGGTGGACAATTTCATTATAAGAATACTTAGTCCTATTTTTTTTTCTTCAGCAGCAACAACAACGAAGACGATAACGCAGTTAAAAAATCGGATTCACCTCTTGTCGTCAGTATATATAGACTTTCGATGCTTCACTCGTCGGAGTTAATTAAACTCGACGGAATTCAACGAAGCTGATTCGAGTCGAAAAACGCAGAGTAGTCGAATTTAATTAGTCGAATCGGGGAGGCAGCTAAACAATCGGAGATGCTTCTCTCGTGGATGAATGAATGAAAATTGAAGGAAGCTAGCGAGAGAAAGAGAGAGAGAGAGAGAGCTGCGAAATAAGTCACTAATTGCTTAAAGAATCAGAAGCGCGCAGTCGGAGAATCGATCGACCGTGAGGACAAAACGCCGAGTGCGAGGTATACAGATATATGTATACAGTATATAATATGAACAATAAAGTGAATGAAAGAGGAATGTGGGTCGAGGGGAAGTTTGTTCATCCGAGTGTGTTTGAGAAGAAAAGTCATTTTAGAGACACAATAACGAGAAGAAGTTGATAATTAGAAAAGGTATGTGTAAGGTATATATAGTGTGGACTTTTCTATACTGGAGAAATGTGTATATTGTTTTTTTTTTTTCGCTTCTCTGTTAGAAAACAACACCGCGCTCTTTATTCATTAAATCGATTATAAATTTCCCATTTATAATGCCTTATTTTCGTTTTAAACTCGACGCGAGAGACAGAAATCTGGCAAAAAGGAAGAGTTGTCAGCCGCAAAAATTGGCAAACGCGCCTGTAGCTCCGAGAGCAAAGAAGATTCCGGACAATTGCTTCCGCTTCTCCCCCTCTCCCTGAAGATCCAACGGCGAAGTGGCAGAGCAGACAGGAGGACGGGAAAGGAGACGGCGAGAAAAACTCTAAGCGTTTCCAAAGTAATGATGTAGACACCTGTTTCTCATTTATTTCACGCTCGGATTCAAGGCGACTCCAACTGTGTTTCTATTACTCCTCGCGCTTCTTTTTTCCTTCTTTCAAGTCCCGATGCAAAAGTTACCCCCCGACAAAAAAAAAATTGCTTTCGACGAGGGCCGGGGAAAATCTGCTGCTGGATTGGTTAACGATGACTTACAGCTGTGGCAACTTTTTCGCTTAAAGTCTTTCGGCGAATGTTTTCTCTATATAATAATATTGTTACACGGAAGCAGAGACTTCGTTACGCTCTCTCGAAGTAAGCAACTTCTTCGACGCTTTTATTTATCATTTGAAATAGGACTTTACGGCGTTATTATACACGGAAAAAAACAAGATCCAGGTCAAAAAGCTCTCTCCTGCACATGCACACAGAGATCGCCTAACGATATACAGCGTGCCTCATCCCCAGCAACAAAAAGCACTCGTAACTCCAAGCTCTCTTTCTAAAAAAAAAAATTATAGCGCAGTGTAGGCGAAATAAAATCCGCGCGATAACCGCTCTCGGAAAATGGAGCAACAGAAGCATCACAGCAGCGAAACGAACGAGATTCGGAAGTTAATACCAGCCGGGCTATTTGTCCGTAAGGATTATTTGGACAAATCGAGAGAGCGAGCTAGAGTCAGATAACCCTCGAGTGCACACACACATACACCCTCTCTCGGCTCGAGTAAACGCTGATTAGCATGCCAGCGTGTCGAGATAAGCGGCCTAGCGCGGCACGATGATATAGTCGGCCTGTCCGCTTTGCTGTATACCTCCATAGCTCGCGCGCGCGCGTGTGTGTGTATGTGCGCGGATCCTCTGCTGTACTACTGGCCCCCGACGCCTCTCTCTCTCTTGCGATAATGTCTCGGGCTATCTGAGCGCAGCCGTGCTACTGTGTTGCTCGTACAGCCGATCTATTGCAGCGGAATGGAAGATAGCCGCGTGTGAAACCGAAGGCTCTAGCGTTGCAGCCGATCCAAACTGATGAGACCAGTAGCTTACTGTGTATACTGCTGTTGCTGCTTTCTTAGCTAGGTTGTACTGTCGAGGTGTTAATTAAGTCTTTGAATGGGTAATAGGAAGTTGTTTTCAGATAGCGGTGATGAGCGTTTTACTATCCGTAATCTTTTTCACGCTGTAATAATGGACGCGCTTTCTTCAAAAAAATCCAAAGGAGCTTTCACCGTAAAAGTATGTACTCTCCGTTAAGAAAAATATCCTTTGTTGCAATAGCCCTCGATATCCCTTTGTCTTATCTTTTGGAACACTGCGCACGCAGAATCTCGATATTACGAAGCTTCACCTACACTCGCGCGCACGTCCTTACGAGACTCGGAGAGCGTGGAACAATCGAGACGCCATTGGCAAAGCAAGAGGTGATTGTCGCAGTCTTGCCAGAGGATCAGAGCCTTTGAGTTCGGCTCGTGGCCGATGAGACAATAATGCGACCGGACGTTTCGATTCTTTTGTCCGAGTCCGGCTGTTGGCGGGCGAGTCAAAAGATAAGAGGCACCGCACGTTTTAGTGTCCCAGCTTTTTTATTTTGAGAAATGGGTACACTAAAAAATACAACGCGGCTGCAAGGTTAATTCAGAGATTCAAGCTCACTCAGCCGTCGAGATAAAGAGCGCGAGAGGAATAAGAGAATAAAAGTCTCGAGCGAGAGGAATAAGAGAATAAAAGTCTCGAACAGGAATAAATATCGAGAAAATAAATTTGAAAATAAATGCAATAATTATGTTAATTAGAAAGTGCATAACAAATGATTTGTGTAATGACATACTGTCACGTACGCACACTAGTACCTCTTTCCTCTCCGTAACAATACGTTTAAAGATCATTAAGTTACATAAATAACTGCAGGCGAGAACATTAGTCAAAAAGTTTCCAGATTTTTTTATTTTAAAAAGTGACGTAATTTGAGCGCGAATCTCGAATCTCTGACTTGCAAGTCTGCGACTCTACCGTTTAAACTATGGCCGCCACCGACGATGCACTTTTAAAATCGCTCTCTTATTGTAATGAGACACCTGTATGTAATTGTTGGAATGAAATAAATAATTAGATTCAAAATTGTTATTTCTTTATTTCTCATGTTTCCAATCACATAAATACACAAAAAGGCACAAATTTAACTTCCATATTTACCGATACAATTCTCGTAACAAAAGTAATTCCCAATATTAATTGATCCCTATTATTGATTGATTTTATTTTTTTCAAATTGTTAGATATAGTGCAACGCATATTATTATACGACATGGAATAATAATAATACCTAATTGACTCAAGTAAGTCAAAACTTATGATTGCCAACATTTGTATAAAAAACAACAAAGATATCTGCTCCGAAAAAAACAAAGATATTATTCCCACTCTTCCCTATACATATCATGTTTTCATTACACGTTTCTGGAAAGTGTTATCTTATTGTGGCCTGTTATTATGGCAATTGAGCAAATACAAGTTAAATTAAGACTGCTTTGAATTCGAATATTTGCAGTTTTTTCCAATTAAGTAAAGTATATAAAAGGTGGTACTAGAAAGCAGTACTTTAGTATCCTACTACTTCGTGGTTTGACGCAAAGACAAAAATGAATCAATTTCTGTGCATCACTCTGTTCGTCTTAACTTTTACGATCGGGAAGCATGTAAATGCTGGAAAGTTAGAGATTACTGAAGAAAATGAGTGGGTCCAAAGCCTGGAGCCTCAGGTAAGATGATCTTCAATGATTGGCAGAGAAAAAACAATTAAGAAAATAAAATAAAACTAAGATCATAAGCATTACTTTGTACTATATATCTAATTTTACTTTAATGTTATTTTTGCGTAGATAAAACTGAAAAGTTTTAAGGTTCATAGCATAAACGAGAAGTACGCTACTATATATTCATCTTCAATCAAAAAACATAATGCTACGTACAACAGACTCGAAAAAATAATGACCCTTAATCGCGATATTCCAGGCGATATAGTCGTAAGTATTTTGCTTCCTCCCAGAGAAAGCTTTGGTAGAACGAAATTTTAAGTTTTTTTTTTAAATATATAAATATAAACATTTGTGTTTGCGTGCATGAGTGCGTGCGTGCGTGCGTACGTGTGTGTGTGTGTGTGTGTGTGTGTTTGTGTGTGTGATGAGCGGAGATGATAGGCGGAGATCTCATCTTATACGTGAATTTTCGATTTTGAGAATTCAGTTTTATGCGTTTATTTTGCTTAAAATGGTAGTTATTATGGCGATTCAGCAAATAAAATATTAGTTAACATATTTGAAATGTGTCTTTTCTGAAGTATATTATTAACCGAACATTTTTAGTGCATTAATTTTGATATATGTTTTAGGGTAGTGTTAGCGTGTACGCTACGGATGTAAATCACGAAAATTTCAAACTTATATTAAAGGTGGATGATATAAATTTCTGCTCAGAAAATCGCTATCGTGAACTTCTACCCAAATTTCTGGTAGTACCTAAAGAATTGTTAAACGGCAAAAACTGCTTTAAGAAAGGAGACTTTAATACCGATGACACTGGAATCTTCAGATTTGAAGTATTAATACCTAACATTCATGAGATCAGTGATTACTATAAAATTGATTATAATGTAACTACAGCTGATCATCAGGAGATAATAAATGAAGAGACCTTGTTTGCCGAATGGGGATATTTGCATATGGAATAAAAATGCGTATTCATAAGGTTCTGTTACGCTTGAATTTGAAATCAATTATAAAAAATAGGGTTTTCGTCTGTAACCTGTAACATTTTTTATTGAAATTCCGT
Source organism: Cecidostiba semifascia (assembly GCA_900474235.1). Taxonomy (NCBI): domain Eukaryota; kingdom Metazoa; phylum Arthropoda; class Insecta; order Hymenoptera; family Pteromalidae; genus Cecidostiba; species Cecidostiba semifascia. The sequence continues at coordinate 12,113 of UCQR01000335.1, forward strand.
TATTATTATTTCCGTTATTTAAAAAATAAACAAAATGCATTAACCTATTTTATATTTGAACAATCGTTAGAATAGTTAGAACCGTAATTTGTACCTGACACCCGAAACGTTGTGTTGATGTAGTTAAAATTAAAAAAAAATTTGTTATTCGTCTACATGGTGCTGCTAGAACCTATAAATATATATTTCTAGGTACCAAGTTGTTTCCTGTTAGTCGTGGATTTGCACATATACCTACGTGTGTAAAATGCTCGAAAGAAGAGGATAAGGAAGGTGTAGGTACGTCCTACGGGACTGGCGCAAATGAAATTTCATTTTGGAACTATAGAGGCGTGGTATAACGCCGGAATCGTTACTTGATTTCGCGGCTTCCTTTCCGTGGAACACCATAGTTGAAACAGAGAATCCCCAAGTTGTTATACACGTACAATCGAGCGACTTAACGTTCTTCTCGATATTAAACTCGTAAAGATCGAGATCTCGCGTAGTGGCTTGAAATTGTTCGTCCTTCAAATTATCACTCAGAAAAGGCTTTCGTCGTCCGGAAATCGCTACCAGCACTGTCGAGTATTCCCAAATCAAACGAGCGAGAGAAGAACAAAAGCCGTGTGCGCCCGAGAAAGAGCGATAGAGAGAGGGGGGAGGAAGATCAAGGCGTACAGCGCAGCACCAGCAGCAGCACGGGAGGTGCGCTGACGAGGTCTAGGACGATCAGAGAGAAGAGAGAGACTTGTCAACCTGGGTGAGAGAGAAAATTGCATTTTACAAACTTGTTTTGAGAAAAGAATTGGAGAGAATTGCGGGAGCGAGCGAGAGACAGGCAGGTACACTACAAGAGGCCAAGGGTAGGAGTAGGATGAGCCCTGGGTCCTTCCGATTCCGCTCCTCTGGACTGATGAGGAACGCGCGCGCGCGCCTTCTTTTCCCTCGAAAAAGAGGCGATGGAGGAGGAGGATGAGGAGGCTATATGCAAAGTCGAAGCGAGAGAGGGAATCGCCTTCTTCTCTACTACTAGCAAGCTCCGGCGGAGCAGCTACTCCTTACAAAGAGACACACAAATTGCCTCGAAACTTAGTTTTCTCGGATATAAAGGACTTTCCGATTACGTTACCCGGAGCGGCTTCTCTCTATCTCGCTTCATCTCGCGAGGCTCTGCTTCTTCTTCCGCTCTGTGTTAACCCCCCTCGCAGAAGGACGATCGATTCTCGCCGATGACGATTGCAGCGCGCGACAGGGCCAAACTCGCGCAGGTGACCCTCTTTTTTCTGAAGCGGCTACGATTTCGCCTCTTTTCTGGCTATAGACTTTGCATAGCCTCTCTTGTCCGATCGAGCGCACTAAACTTTCTTCTGTCGTTTTTTTTTAGGAGGCGCTCTTTGTATGCTGTCTTATGTTATTTTTTTTTTAAATCCAACTCGAATCTGCTTTTATAAAGTTTACGTTGGACTTTCTGAGAATATAGCCGAGGGGGATGCGCTGGCGATCGGAAACTTTTTCAATCCTATTGATACACCTAATTGAAGATAAATACAAGAGTTTTATTCATTGATTTATTTTCTTTTTCTTCTTTTACTAGGGGTATATATATAGTTTGCATGCTCCGACGACTTTGTGTTTGACTTTGTCCGGCACGAAATAAAAGGTCAATACTTACGCAAATACCTCCCAATAGTCCCAATCATTCGAGCTCTGATGTAATGCGATTTTTTTTACAATATATAGCTATGGACAGAGCGGCTACGATTAAATCAGCGAAAATAATAAGGCATATGTCTGTTTGAGCACGAGATCGGCAAACGGTCAGCGACGACGCACTGGACGCTCCCTCGCTTCGCGATCGAGTCGCTCGAGCGTAGGCTAAATAGGATTAGAGCGAATAACACACAGAGGAGGGTTATATAGTCGGCATTGCTCCGATGCCCTCGAATGATAAAAGCGAGAATCGATCAACTGCAAAAACGACTTGCCGTGCACGCGTGGAAAAAAAGAGTAAAGGCAATCGAAAAAATAGTATATCCACACCGTCAGTATTAGCCAGTTCTCAGGCTTATGAAAACGTGTTTTATTGCCCTGCGGGCCGCGGCGTGTTTATCGTTGCGTTAAATTCCTTATTTCGGGGTGAATATCGTTCGAGACGCCGTGTGATTTACCGCCGCGCGCACGCTTTCTACTGTGATTTTTAGGGATTATACTGCAGACGGAGAGGATGAGTTTCCGCCGAGCGCGGGAATAATAAGATCGATGAGCATGCGCGGCCAAGCGGAAAACGCGCGCGCGTCAGCTTTTGTCCGTTAGAAATCAAGCAATGCGCTATAATCCTAATATAACAATAATTACGTTTACCCTCTGTGCAGGTCTTAAATGCTGACCCGTATTCCCCGTGGAAACTGTAGCACCAGGAAAAAATTGGATGAAATATTTCACAGGCGTCCGAGAGTTTGGACGCGTTTTCCGCTTGATCGAACGCAACGCGTTGGCCTGGAAACGCAGCTTCGCGCTCGTGTCGTTTTTTTCCTGAAACCCCCGGCGCTTTTGTTGGAACAGAGAGGGGGACACCGAGACAGGAACGAAAAAATATAGTCGGAATGATTGCGTGACCACGACCGCTGGATTTCGTCTTTTAATCATGCGAGTGCAGTTTATAAAAGAAAAATTTATCGAACTTTGAATTTCAGTATATACGGCTTATATACGTTAAACGCACTTATTTACCAACTGGCGAGTCGCGCATATATAAGCGCGTGTGTGCGGCAAACTCGATTGGCGGTCAAACGCGTCGAATTTCTCTGCTGCTGCATAGCGGCACATATACAGCTACAAAGCGGCAAACCGAAGTTACGATAATTTGCAGTGTCTGCCGGTTGCGGCAATTGTAAAAGCGAATGGACGCGAGTGAGTAACTCGCTCTCTCTATCGATCCCTAATGACCACTGCGCTGTATATATAGGTACGCGTTTGATCGGCGGCCAAACGTTGGCGCACACTATACTGCAGCTATATATATATAGTGTATATTCTGGAAAACCCTGGGTTTGCCTAGTACTCGTAGATGTTAATCGGTGCTATAGTAGTAATCGCGTTGGTCGGGTTATATTCGCGTATATATCGGTGGATTTTCGATTTTTAATTTATTTTCTATATAAAAATAATGTGATCCTCGATGCGATTTTATTTCAGGAAATGTTTTGCGGTATACGTATATATTAAAAACTCGAAACGTGAAACAAAATGGATAATGAATCAATAACGGAAATAGAATTCAATAACAAAATATCATCACTACCTCATGAAGCTACTGCTATACGTCAACTTTTCGTATCGTACACTTTTTCTTATTCGTGCTATTATTTACGTTTAGGTACATGTCCATTACGAAGTAGAAGCCTGATGCATTGTGTTCGCTTCCCCCCCTGATAAAAGTCTGAAAGTTTCATTGCATTGTCTAGAAGAAAGCGTCGATGGCAAAAAGAAGAAAAAAAAAACGTTGGGGAGGAACGCGAACAAATACAAGTGTAATGATACTCGAGAGTAGCGCACATATATACAGAGCACCGGTGCGGCGGCTCTGTATAGACCGAGGGGGCGTCGCGCGCTCTCTTCCATTTTGCCGTCGGCTGAATAAATCTCCCGTTTTTAAATCAAATTAGTCCCGGATCAACGCTTCCCCGAGTTCAGGCGCTTCGGCGCTGTGTTGATACTTTGCGCCATTCATCTCCCGGGATGAAGAGTTTTTTTTAAATCGAGACGCCCCCCCGCGCTCTTCGGATTGAATACACCAGCCGATAGATATACATTATAACTTACACAATAATCGCATTCTCTCCATTATATATTTCTCTTCAAATCCACAATACATCCTGATCCAAAGTAAAAGCCACCTGTTCAAGATTCCCCTGCATACATCAGTCCAATTATCGTCGCATATATCCAAGTCACATGCTGATGTCCAGCAACCCGAGCATCAGAAATCGATAATATTAACCGGAGGAGGAGGAGGTATACACCCCCCCCCCCCCC
>UCQR01000371.1:0-35769 GCA_900474235.1 Cecidostiba semifascia
AGAGCTTGTGTGTGTGTGATCATTCCGACGATGTGCGACCGCCTCCTAGAGGACCTTAACCTGCGTCTCGCCGAACCTGTATTCCGACGGACCTCCTCGCGACTCAAGGATTCAAGCGCCACGCAACTTCTGTAAGTGCCAGCTCTCTCTCTCTCTCTCTCTAATATCGTCATCAAGCAAATTATTACCTTTCTTGAGAAAAACTCGCTTATTTCCCCATACCAGTCGGGTTTTCGGTCTGGCTTTAGTACTGAAACAGCGTTATTGAAAGTTGTTGATGATATACGGTCAGGAGCAGATGCTGGTTTAGTCACTCTTATGTTGCTCTTTGATTATAAAAGAGCTTTTGACTCTATGAGTCATGAGTTGTTGCTGAGAAAACTCAAGGAGTTGAAATTTTCGAATGAAGCTATAACCTGGCTTTATTCATATCTAACTGGTCGTTCACAAGCAGTTGTTGACCTGGATGGCTCTATATCATCTTTTTTGCCTAGCACTTCGGGTGTCCCCCAGGGCTCATCACCAGGGCCTATTATTTTTTTGATTTTTATCAATGAAATTTTGTCTACACTAAAACACTGTAAAAATTCATGCATGCTCTTTGCTGATGATCTGCAGATATACACTCAATGCCATCCTTGCGATTTTGAAAGATCGGTTGCTAAGCTTAATGAAGATGCGAAAGAAATTGTTAACTGGTCCAGGAACAATGGTTTGTCACTGAATGTTGCAAAGACAAAAGCTATTCTCATTGGCACCGATCAGCACCATCTGCGCATTAATAAATTGTTAATTCCGCCAATAGTTGTTGACAATTCCGTTATACCTCTCGTTGACTCTGTTAAAAATCTTGGCATCATTTTAACTAAGAATCTTTCTTGGACTGATCAAGTTTCGCAAATCTGTGCAAAAGTACACTTTGTTCTTTATCGCTTGCGCTTTAGGGCTTTTTGTCTATCGAGTGATTTAAAAACACAACTTGTCAATGCTTTAGTTATGCCTTATTTTGACTATGTATGCACAGTCTTTCATAATCTTCCGGATTATCTTGCTATTAAGCTGCAAAGGCTTTGCAATATGACTGTGCGATTTATTTTCCGCCTTCATAAGGACTCAGCACTCGAGCCGTATTATGCGCAATTAAATTGGTTGTCTTTAGCGCAGAGAAGAAATTATTTTCTTGGCATAATGATGTACAAGATATTCACTCGTAATAAACCGAGCTATCTTGCGGAATTCTTTCCTAGGTTACCCTCTGATTTGCGCCGATCGGCTAGGGTAGCTCCATCCACATTTAGGGTTCCCTATGCGAGGCTCGAAACTTATAAAAGTTCTTTTACAATTCAGGGTATGCATTTTTGGGATTCAATCCCAGTAAATATTAGACTTAGTACCACGTTAGAGCTATTTAAATGTAGATTATTCGAGCATCTCCGTAGTTTACAACAAATTTATGTGTATTAGTATAAACTATGAAGGAGAGATGTATCCTACTACGTTAATTTTATGTTTTGTTTATATTTTGCGTTTTTCTTTGCGTTAGTTATAATAATCTTTTTGTAACGATCTACTATTTATTTTTGTTTTTAATTAATTTGTAATTATTTGTTGCGTTAGTTTGTAATACTGTTATTGTTCTGTATTTAATTGTTCACGCCATACGGTCATGCTGACCAAGGCGTTAATAAAGAGTATCAATCAATCAATCTCTCTCTCTCTCTCTCTCTCTCAGATCCGTCCCTCCTCCGCTCATCTCAATGATAATATATATAGTATAGTAGTCTCTCGGCTGGTCCCACTTCTCTCCTCTCTTATTTTTTACGATTAGATAATCGAGAAAGAGAGAGAGAGAGAGATTGAGAGAGACACACAGGGCTCTGCAAGAGCGTCTCGTCGTCGTTTCTTCTTCGATCGCACGTACCTATATACGTATTAACGATCTCCGGAGCGACGATTAAACGGAATAGCACAAGCTTCTCTGCCTATATACCGTGTCTTCTCTCTTCTCCTTTGGCGCGTGGAGCTCTCGATTTTATCGGCCGCTCGCCTTTAAGTGGATTCAAGTTAAAGAGTTCTTCTCTCTGCCGTGTGTCGCGCGTGCGTACGATGTGTAGGCGAGATTACACGCCGAGCTTCGAGTTAAGAGCTTATATATAATAGAATGAGAATATATCTGGATATATAGATATATAAGTAACGACTCTCAAGTAATATTAACTTGGACTATTATAACTGCACTTTTTGAGCATTTTGCTTGTATACAGTACATAATGCATATATAGCATCGAAGCTCTAAACACGGCCGCTGTACTGTTCCTTCATCCTCGACGATGCAATGTGGGCTTCGAACTTACATGCAGAGTCCAGCAATAAGCAAGTTTCTCATCGTGTATAATATTAATTATATCACAGCTTTACGCGCATATATATCGCTCGCGAAACAAGCGTGCGAGAGTTCTGCAACACGTGTATACATGCCTATATAACCGCCGCGCGCCGTCACGATGCATCAGTGAGTCGCATGAATAAATCATTGCTGCAGCGACCGACTTTCCTAACTGCGCGCGTCGTATATCCCCTATAGTTCTCGGGACTTTGCGATTTCCAAGTTGAATTTTTTTTTATCGCCGGCGCGGTTAATATAGTTTAATAGTTTTAACCTAACTTTAAAGAGTTGAAAGTATTAACCCAAATTCTTGCAGTGTCTGACTCTATAAGTACTGATATACGATGAAACATTGAAACGTAAATGCTGCGGCTGAAAAAGTGTTTGAAAAGGACCAGAGAGATAGACTTAGCACTTACCCCGTCCGGATGATATTTCGGGACGCCTCCGGGTGTCGAAGCCGCGCAGAATTCCAGGAGCACATCCTGCAGCTTTCTCGACGAGTCTGCCAAACAGAGAATGATGGAATTTTTTATTAGCTTCTCTAATTAGCCGAAGCCTAGTTGAGGATGATTCAAGGCTAATTTCAAAAACTCATCGGCTCTCTCCGCGGCGGCAGATGTATATGTACACTACTTTACTATAGTTCTGCATGATTCAACATTATAATCAGGAGCTTCGTTTTTTATTCAGACACTAGCATCAGGAATAATTTATACGCAGCTGCAGCCTTGAAATGGAATTTCTGAATGCTGCACTGCATTTACCTCTCGGCGTACGGCTGAATTATTAGCTTTTGTAGCAATCAGCCTATATATAACCGGAATTATTACGGTCCAGCGCGAGTCTTTGATTCCTATTCTCGGAAACTATAAAAAAAGCTCAATATCTCCTTACTCTCTGATGAAGGCGGAAAACCGCTGATTCTGCGACAAAGCCAAATAGAGAAACTCTCATCTGCACCAGCTGTACGTGGAAAAGACAAAAGAAACGCTCTGCGGTGCGAGTAGTATAGTCCCTCTAATTTCGCGGCCTCCGCCGCAATGATGCAATTTCCGGCAGCCCGCGCGAGAAAGGAAGCTGCAGTAGTATACCTATGTATACGCTCGAGAATTTAGTCGGATTTGCTCGCCGATTTTTCGTCGAAAGAAGAACGAAAGCAAGAGTGTGAGTCTAATATAGACGGCGCGTAATTTATAAAATTTTGAAGCAACTTTATATATTAGGTAATGCTTTTAATTTGCTGACATAAACACCCTGCGTTGGAACAAAACCATAATTATTGTGCGATAAACAAAAAAAGGTCTCGGAAAAATTCCAGCGGAAAAAATGTAGCGCGTCCCGATCCTGATGACAACACGCAAGCAAAGCGCAAGTGACACGGTAGGTGAAGCGGAAAAGCCTTTCGAATTCGGAATGTCTGGGCCGCGTGCGCGTCAATCACGCGGACGCAGCTGCAGCAGCGCGGCGTGCAATTTTCATTAAGGGTGAGCGCGTTGGCTTTTGTAATACTGGAGTATACCATTCTTGTCGGTTCTTTTTTGTTTTATTCTGTGTTTGGTTGACTTGATTGCTGATGAAAAATATTGGAATTCGAAACTTTGTTGATAGCATTTACTTTTGCTGGCAAAACAATTAAATCAGTGGGCAGTAGGCATCAGCAACTGCAGTTGGCTGGCTGTAATATACGTTGGAACGGCGAACGACATCAAGTATACTTACAGGCTGCCAAATCCTGAAGCTGCTGGAACTCGGCCGGCGAGAGCTTATCCCACTGAAGGGCCATCATCCTGCTCTTCTTGTTGCGGGCGGTTAACGGCTAGCCACCGGAACCAAGGCTTTTCGTCACCTGCAAACACACAATAATCTATTAACATTTTGTTTTATAGAATAAAGAAATTTGTTTGATTTTTTCGAGATCGCGACGATATAATTCGATAGCCATCATCATCTGCAGTGACTTTTAACGCTGTTTGTTGGATACTGTTAAGCTTCAGGTTTAATTTTTCTCCCGTCGCCTATAAAAATAATGTCAGCGTGTCAGCATGCAGGGAATTTAAAGAAAGCAAATAAGCCTGCATCAGCAGGAGGAGCAAATGGAACGACAAACAGCAACGTTGCAGCTAATACTGCTAATACCCAATTCCAGCTCGTATACTCGGCAACTCAACGTCGCCGAGAGCTCATCGCGCAATATAATCCACTGCTGATGGAGCCTCGGTTGGAGCGTCGACGTGGGAGGGCGAAAATGAAAAACATTGTCGGGCTCGTGCGTGAACTGCACGCATAATGATCCATGCGGTACAGAAGCCAGTGCATCATCAGACACTGTTCTGTGGCAGTAGCCGCATCAGTTCATCGACAGGACAAAAGCATTATATAGAATGTGATGATACACGTGTCGCGCGGTGTCGCTGATGCATGCATCAACTGTCGGCCGGTATGGGAGCAGCGCATCTTCGGCCACTCGAGCATAGAAAGAGATTATCATTTTCATGTCATTTCACAACCTCAAGTATCTTTCGAGCTCCTCGAGCGCATCACCGATCACGTCAACGTCGACAAGAAAGGCAAGATCCGCAAGATCGTCGTTATTGCAGCCTTACGACTTGACGAGTTCGTTCGAGCTCTGGGACGAGGACATGCTCGTTCGCGCGCATATACATATATAGATATCTATATATGATCTCCGAGTTTCTCTGATGGGAGACCAAGGTCGGACGAGTATAATATACCGATGCAACTTTTTTTTTCTCCTACACCTTATTTCCCTTTAAATAGCCTATATGGCACTTTCTCATATAAAATTGACCTTCGTTTATTTATATAACCTATCTCGGCGTCTCGTCGACGTTATCGTATACGTCATTTATATTTGGATAAAAAAACATTATTTTTTTCACATGGAAGACGAAATGATCTACAGAAAATATCGAGTGATTGAGAGCTTCTAGTATATACTCAGGTGTTATTATCGATCGCTGCAGTGCATTGAAATGGATAAAGTGTAGCGCGCTTCGCGCGTCCTAACCTAGAAGACGCGACTTCCTTATTTATACGCATGCGCACTACATGAGCCAATCGCATAACGTCTATCTTGGCTTCACAACATCTAGCCATGACTTTTTTTATACAGGGATAATTGTGAGTTATCGTTGGAACAGCTTGAGGAATGTCAGCCATCAGCCGGCGCCACAAGTTCGCGGCCCAGCGACTCATGTTTCTGTCAGCAGATAAGATCCTCAGGCAAACAATGAGCCGATTCCCGATCTCGGCTAAAAGGGTTAATCAGATCTTTCAACATAGAATATCGCATCAGCTTTCGCCAGACGCAGAAACAAGATCCTTTCGTCAAAGGGATTCAGCAACAAGATTGGTCATGCGCTATATAGGATCTTCGTCGTCATATCATCTAGCGCGGAGCCAAGACCAGGCTCACCATCAGACGTCAGGCGTGCAACTGCAAGACAAGTCAAACGACTATACGTGGTATGGCGACACTGGCGGTACTAAACCTATAGCGTAGGATATTGATATAGATAGGTAAACAGTTTCTATTGTGATTGTTGAACATCAGAGTCAAGTGCCGAGTATATTAGAAAAATATTCAAGCAAAGGTTTTCAATTTAAAAAAAAAATGTATTCAAAATAGATGCTTGGGTAAAATGTTTTTATTTTTTACGAAATTCCTATATTATAATAAAAACGCAACGTCGATTTTTCCGCGCAACACGCTGGAGGAAAGCGAAAGCTTGAGGGATCGTTTGTTTCCCCTTGCGCGCACCAGAAGTAAATAAAAATTAGACGAGACAACATTATTTGTTTTAGCTCCATTTGTCTTCGTCTGTCGCGCGAGAATACCGGGGAAGTATACGCCGCCGAGGCATTCCCACCAGCAATCGTTATAAGCTCAAATGCTATAGAGACGAGGACAACGAAAACTGTAGAGTAGAACTTACTGAATAATTGTATTCTGTCCTGAAAATTCGTTCTACCTTTGAATTTCTTACAGAAGCGTTTAAGTAGAAAGAGCTCACTCAGGTCAGACCTGTGAGGCCTAATATTATAATATGCCTTTGATATTGAGAAGATTCTTGACAAGATTAAAATCCACGCTGTAACAAGGTTAGCTCGAAAAATTCGAAAAGAGAAAGTAAGGTCTCATATAAATATAGTTTATTAAGCGTCACAAAGCTAGCCCGACTTTTCTGCGGTCTCTATGTAGAATTGGAATTGGAATTGAAATAATACTTTTGCGTCCTTCTTAATTAAACCGATGTTGGAAGTGGAAAAGAGTTTAAGGAAGGAAAAGACGATGTTGTGCCTCAGAACAAACTAGAAGAAGCTCTAATTTTTAAAACAATTTCGATTCAAGCTATAAGCATTGGTTGTTTAAGCGGGTTAGTTGTATAAGGGTGAAGCACGAAAAAAAGGAATACCGAACAAGACTCTTTGAATGAATAAACAAATTGTAAAGCCTATAAGCCCCATATCGAATGTAAATTTGAAGAGCTCGATAAAATTTAAATGCATAGCCGCCACTCCCTATTGCAGACCGAAAAAAACACTCGTTTTCTTATGCACACACGCTGGAAGCGACATGCGACCACCGCGTCGGCCTCGAACTGCTCCATCGTTCGCGAAATGCCGTTTCATCGGCTCGCTCTCTATACCGACATTTACTCCCGCGGATAAATAAACCAATCGATACACACATAAGCAGCACTGCGCGAAGCTATAATTAGCCGTTTATTGGCTCCAGGCTGCCGCGAGCTCGCCAAGTTCCGATGCAAAAAGATGTAGATATCCGCCGAGAACTACTACTACTGCTGGGGGAAAAAAAATTATGTCGGCGCGAAGTACACGGATGAGCATTTGGCTGATATTCGTTATTATAAATGAATATATTAGTCAAAATAATGAATGCGTGATGGAAGACGTTATTTATATGTAGCTTTAGCTTTCAGACTAAGTGCACTAATTGTTACGCATACATTTGATTAACAAAGTACAAGGGGAATTGAAAAAATGAACACGATTCTATTATCAATGAAAAACAAAGAGAATGACAAAACAGCCCAGATTTGGTGGATTATAAATCCAGCATGAAACGGAATATAAAATGTGCGCAGAAAATTTGTTAGCAGCATACCGAGCTCTCACAGGAGTTTCAATTTCTGCTTGACTAACTTTAAACGCTAATGAGAAAAAAGAATCCTCGTCGCAAAGGATTCACGACTGAATCGCAGCTTCACTTTCATGTATTTTGTTAAGAAGGACAATTTATTTACAGTAAGGGAAGAATTCTTAACTGTGGGTTCAAACTGTGGATATCGTAGGGTTTCTCCGATGTAGTTGAAACTTTCGAAAGTATGCCACTATATTTTTATGAAAAAGCGATGTTATATTCAAAGAGTATAGACTCAATAGTTAGGACGCGCGTCTTTTTCCCTACTTGAATACAAACTTCTTAACAGTGAAAAATCGTCCTTTAGAGCAAGGATTTTATTTCCGTGAAAAATACGCGTGGCTCTCGCCTCTTATTAGGCGCATCGCGCGAAAAAGTATTTGTATACTGGTAATTCGAGGCGTGAAAACCTCGACACTTCTCGAGTAACGCGCGAAACACGAAACTCAAGCGACGCAAAAATGGCCGACGAAAGAACCCTGAAGGTTTGTTCGGCGTTCCCACGAGACTATTTCACGCTTACACGCGGAAGAAAATGTCTCGGGAATTTCGCGATTCTTATTCACAGCCTTGTTTTCGAGATGCATCGATCGTCGACGTGCATCACTTTTAGAGTAGGTGTATAACAAATATTGTATTCCCTTTTGATACCGACTGTACTATATACACTCATAACTTGGACTATTTTGAACTTGTTGTTTACCACACGCACACATACCAGCGTTCCAACTTCCACCATTGTACACGAACGATGATTGTGCAAGTGTACAGTTCCTCGCCCTCGAGATTTTAAAATGCATCCGATAAATTGTGCAGATAGTATCGCAGAATGGAGGATACGCAAAGTGAATGAGCGGTTTATTGAATTGTGCGGGATTCGATTGGAAATGTAAAATAGAAAGGCTTATCTCATCTATGAGGCAGAATACGTACATCAGTGGAAAAGAGAATCTGCTGTTAAAAAAGAAATTCAGTTGAGACGCTAAGTTTGAATACAGAAACTTCAAATAGAATTCAAGCATAATTTGAATGCATTTCTGCTTTTTTTTTCAAACAAACTTGGTTCATAAAATTTTTGTATGCTCTACATGAAAAGTCACTTTTCTCTCATTTAAGTAGCCTGCTTAGTTATCCAGATTTATTCCTGAAGTAAAACTCAACCATATACCACTTCATTTATTTTTCGTTCATAATTTGACTGCATTGAAAAGTTACAACGCGTAGTTTTATTTGATCTCTTGAAAAATTCCTTTTTATCATTTCTACTGACCAGTAAAGGACCGTGAACGTCAGCATTTGATTAAAAAAGTTTGAGAAAAATTCTTCGCAGTAAAAAGCTAACATTGTTTTTTTCTGCCGACACACCAAGATAGTTCTACTTTAACGGAAAAAAAATTCATATTACATAGACCTGCATAATATTTACAGCCAACTCCACTGGATTTTGGTATATTACATGTAAAAGGGCTATAGTTAATTAGGCGGTTGAACTTCATTGATCGAAACAATTAAACAGCTTAAACTTTGATTGCCCGTGATTTTTTACGCCTTCGTTTTATTGCATTTTAGTCAAAAACTCTCATGCATTTCAGATTCAACTATATACAAGGTTTATTTTATAAAAATGCAACTTTGTTAAATATTAACAGCGAATTCCCATCCTGTGCATTACAAATTATCGTCAGCATAGTGACATTCTCTCGCGACGTAGACGCTAACAATAATGCTAACAATTACAAGAATAGCGCGCATGTAAGCAGAAGGGCCTATAAAACTCGCTGATGTAAAAGCGCGCTTTATCGTCGCGGGCGGCTCAAAATATTTTTGCCGACAGTCACGATCAAAAGCCGGCAGTTTATAAGCAGTCTGTTTATAAACGCGGCTGCTCGCAAATCCATTCAACAATTGTGAAACGCACGGCTTAGGATGTCGGCGGTTATGAAGTCCGATGCGTGAGTTAAGTTGCTTTTCGGATTTGAGATCTATGCATACGCATTACCCAAATAATAAAAATCAATATATATGTAATAAAAATATTATAATCTAAAAAACAAATTCTATTAAATATAATGTTAATATTAGAAAAGCGAACGAATTAAGAAGACATTTTTAGAGTATCTTGCATAATGAAACTGCTTGTTTGTTCGCATCGCAAAAAACTTTTCATCTTCAGCGTGCTGTTATTATGATTATTAGTTCGTCCTTTCATATCGGCGAGTGGAACTCCTATTATCGAAGTGGGACTCCTAGTAAGATACGGCGAATATTCGAGATCCGTTTGTGTACAGGTATAGGAAAAAAGTAGCTTCATATTTATGCGACGCCTTTTTTCCCCGGAGATGAAAAGAGTCAAGAATCTGGAAGAGGAAATCTGAATGGCAAGTAGTACGTATAGAGAGGAAGATAAAGGTATTTCCTTGATTTGAGAAAAAAAGCAATGCATGCAATGTAATATGCTTGTAAATATCATAATTCCATCTATAAGAAAACGGAAAAAAACAGTTTTTCAAATATCGAAAATTTACCATAAAAAACGAATCAATAAATCTAACAAAGCATATTATTTTCTTAAAATAAAAAAAAAACAAAAATTGTGATAAAATTTAATTGGTTTTGACGGAGTAGTTTCAAAAATATGACAGTATACATGCAGACGGGTATACAGATAAATTGTTATAATTAGATCCTACTTTCGAGCTTATGTAATATTTTTAAATTTTAATTAAAAGATTACGTTATGAAAGAACTATTCCTATCGTCACGAGACATTTGAATTGTGCGAAACGATAAAATTTAGATTTAATTTAGTAGTACATTTCTCTAGACTGGCGAATCAATAAACTCTTAGTAAAATTAACTTTTGAAACGGGTTTATAAAGTGCTATACCACGCACGCAATTAATGTTATGAACTCATTAAATATAAACATCAACTTATTACTGTATAATAATAGTCGGCGAAAGAAGATCTGAAAACAAGGCTACTCCGACATGCGCAGGTCGATCTATTTACAGGAAAATAAAGTTCTAAAAACGTAAATGAAAGTATGATTCGTTGACGCAGGGTTAACCTTTACGAGCAATTTGAACGTGAGAGCGCAGAAATGCGACACACACGCAACGAAAATGAGCCAAGCCCGGCGCTTTTGTTCCGAAATTTGATTAGCTCTCGATGTAGACCGATTTCAGGGTGGATAAAGGCGAAAAAGAGAGTAACACCATTGAAGTAGTAACGAGCGTTTAATTAAAAATGTTCGCCGGGCACGCTGACACACGTGCGACGACGAGCACAGCAGCGTCGAAATTACGTTGGTTCTGATGATGACGAGGTTCCGCCCTGCTTACGTATTACGTGTATAACGCCAGGTATTTTTCACTCCTCTGCGGGGCTATTTGCCGCCGGCCGCTGCCACGGCTACTATAGGTCTTGTAAATTCTCACAATTACGCACCAAGTGGAATTTCTTTAATTAAAAATGTATGCCCTGAGCTATACTTATTCAGACGTCTGATACAGTGCTGCGCTTGCGCAATGCTCCTAATGTCTCTTGCGCGACTATATAGAGTGTGTTTTTTTTTCTTTTCGTACCGAGAGTGAGAGCACTTTTAATTAGCTGTCGGGCGAGTTGGCGTGCACCTAGGGATAAAAATGGAGGCGGAAGGTTGACACGGAGAAGAGTTTAATTATTGGACAATTTTTTAAATGGTTTTGGTGAAAATAAACAGCTATTACACGTACACGGAAAAGGTAGCCTGATTTGTAAAAATTACAAATAATTTTTTAATTCTTATACAATAAAAATACTGCAGTCAGTCTATAGTATAAGTGCTATAGACTGCAAAAGTATAAATGTTTCTAGATGGTATTCACCGACGGTCGAAGTCTATTATTCAGCTCACCTATATAGGGGACAATAATTTCGCAAATAGATTATGAAAACCCGCGTTTTTGGAACGGAAATGCTTCTCCACAGCAGTACTTTCTCTCTTTCTCGACTCATCTGCTCCTACTGCGCACGTGCACTCTCAAAGCTGTTCTATAACAAATCGGCAAACGTGATCGCGCGAAAAAGCACGCAGCGGCTTGGGCGCTTTCGAAAAATATGTATGGCCGCCACGTAGACAATATCCTTGGACAGGATGAAAAATCTAAAGAGCGAGGGAGAGAGATAACCTTGAGAAGCCACGCGAGACTGACGTGTGCATGCGGTATTGTGTCCTAGGGTGGTTAGGTTGGTATATAATAGTGGAATGGAATATATAAGGCGTTGAGGGCATTTCTTTTTGATATACCAGAGCGATGACTAAAGAGGACCGTTATAACGAGATTGTTCGCGCTCATTAGCTGATTAACATGCTGCGTGAAAATGACTGCGCAATTTTCTAGCGAAAGCATATGTAAGTTGAAACGCTTTGGCCGCTGATGCATATTCGACGCTTTTTCTAATTATACATCCACAGTGTGCGCGCGATCTGGCTAATGCATTGAAGCAATTAGCCGACGCGCGGCGATCCGCTAATGCGCAAAGAGACGAAAAAGTAGAGCTCGTCGTAGCTCGCCCCAACAGATCGTATTTCCGTATATACAATATATAAGTAAATGTTAATCTCCGGCGTGATAAATGACCGGGCCGCATTCGAGTAGCGCGTGAAGTTGCTAAAAGTTGTTGCTCGAATACTCGACTCGTGCGCGACGCCACAATTCATCCTTGCTTATTGACTTTTGTCTATATAGGCTATATAAGTATATAACTCTCCGGCAAAATGCGTCCTGCTATATACAGTAGCAGCAAGTCCGGCTTAGCTCTTCTCTCCTGCAATATATACACTACTGTAGTCGTGCGGGAAGATGAATGATTCAGGGGCGGGAAAATTCAAATAAGAGAGGGGGGAGAGCTCAGAGCTGAGGAGGAATCGATATATACGCTCGACGGTCTAAGCGCCTGATGGAGCTTAATCTCATGCTCGCGCATTGCAGAGTGAGAGAGGGAGAGAGCGTTGCTTATTAGAGACAGTGACCGATTTATGAGTGTTTTCGGATTTTTCGAAAGTTTCACCCGCACAGCTTAAGTACTTTATTATCACTCCCGCCGCCAGCATTATCGAGTATACTTATTTATATAGGCTTTATTGTGTATTATATATAGGTAATATTATTAGTTGGCCAATTTTTTTTCAAGAATTTATGGCGTCTGATGGGCTATATATACTTATACAGAACTTGGTTTTTGTTTTTTATTTAATTTCTATGCCACGGTATAATAAGTGCAAGCGTTTATGTATACGAATAGCTCACGGAAAGTAGACTGCGATGTGCATAGCTGTGCATGTATACATTATAGCCACCGAGAGCGAAGCTCAAGAGGTAATGTTTCCGTGAAAAGCTGTTGGACACAGCTGGAGTCTCAGATGTTCGCAAGCCGTTGTTTATCTTTCGGACTTGACGGGCAGTATTTTATCCCATTCTATTTTCCGCAATAGATATTTCGCACGCGCACACCTCTCGATGCTATCTCTAATTTTACTCGCTCGACGCGCAAACGGAGTGCAGTTATATGTGAGCAGATTATAATATATATATATATATAGAGCGTTGCAACTCTCGCTGTTTCGAGTTATAACTCGCGGGGGAATGCGCGTCGAGTGCATAAATAGCAGCTTTTCACCATCACCCAAAGGGAATAAAAAATTGAGCGCGATAAAAATGAGTAAAGGCCAGGTAAAAGTTGAAGATTGCGCGTGAAAAGTGCCTGTAAAGTAAGTATAGCAACGGCGGCGAAACTCTTCGGTCTAACGGCATGTATAAATCTGACGACAAAGCGACGACAGCTATATAGAACTGCGACAGCAGTGGATATACATATATATACAGGAACTGTGGCGCTGCAGAGAAAAGATTCTCGAGGAAAGAAATTATTTATCAAGCCTGCGTGGCTCGCTCTCAGTGTCCGCCTTTGTATTATATAATTTGCCGTAGCCCTTATAATTCGTATACCTTCTTAGCGGTGGCTGGAAGAGCGAACTTAATTGACGACTCTCTGGAATGGATAATAATAGAAGACGTGTTTGTGTAGGCTTAATTAATTAGCCCCGTTGAAATAAATTAAAACTTGTAAACCATCGATTTTTCCAGCCCGTTATCTATTCAGACAGCAGCATAGTATTGTGCAATCGCGCCGCTATAGGTGCTGACTCGAAACAAAAGAAAAAGCCGCAGCTCAAACGAAAGCAGCCAAACTAGCCTAGCGGAAAGAAGCGTCGTCAAAGCCATTGTCAGCTGTCCAGCTCTTACCTCGCTATATCCATTATTAAACGAAGCGACGTGTGTACACCAGGGCTTTTCCACCCGATTCTCTCTTTACGCCAGAACCGACATCCGATATATACGCACGCAAACGCGCGCCGAGAAAATGCAGAGCCAAAGGCACACCTGCACATGTTTGCTTCTTTTGCTGTACAGGCTATAACACAGCTGATGTGTTTTATACGATCGGGCTATGTTTTATACATTGTCGATTGTAATGACAATATTTTGTTACAAATTGTTTACACCATATGAAAGCTATATTGTATTTTTCATTTTTCATGCGGACGACGGAAATTAATATTTTCACAAGGTACAGTTTGACGAGTGAAAGTCACTGTTATAATCCGTTATATATTTAGGTTATTTTTTTCGGGAACGTAAAATAAGTTTGAACATTTTAGCGATAAAAGTCGATTCCGCGCTAACAACCTACTATACATAATGGCTTTTCACATTGACGCGTGCAGAGCAAACTTATATTGTCTGCTTTATCGGCGAAAATGTGTTTTCGAGTTTACACGCAGTACAATAACGCCGCCGTTGTGCTGATAAAGCAATTGTCAACTGCCATGCAGCGCACGTTTTCATTTGAAGTTCAGATACATACGCGTATTATGAGAATTGAGCTTTATACTATATACTTTCAAGCACAATTTTTCGCGCAATGACTGGAGAAATTTATGGTTTTAGGAAAACCCTAAAGGTCTAATAAAGTTTATGACATTCTTTTTCATCAATTCTCCGGTGCATAAATTACCTGCCTTACCACGTACAGAGAAAACACGTTACAAAAGAGAGAAAAAGCGAGCCAAAAGCGCGGAGAGATTTTGCGCGAGTATTATATAAGTACGTGATGCGAAAATTTCATGCAGTTAAGAACATCTCGTCGTGACTGCAAAGGAACTCGAAGATTCCTGGAAGCTATATAGAGCCTGAGTTTCGCGAAGGAAGTATTGTGAAATTTTTCTATATGCTACCTCGAACTTTCTTCTGGCCATATATGCGTATTCGCGTTGATGTACGCGGGTTTTAGATACGCTATTTCTAAGATGGCATTACTTTCAAATAAAATTTCATACTCTGAGTGCACGCTACTGTTGTGGAAGAGTAGTCGAGGAATGAATTTGCATTACATTTATACGAGCGATCTGAATTTACTGTGTGTATTTACCAATTTTCAGAATTATACAGTCGATGAGTTTTTTTTATTGGTATACAATAAATAACTTTATTGGGGTGATGATGGTGGTTCATCTTTGTCGATATGATTATTTTTTATGCAAAATTTAAAATTGCTTCAAAGTTAAAGAAACTTGATTTCTCGACTGAAGGTGTATAATTACACGCCTTAATGCGGCTGCTGCAGTCGTTTCCATACATGTACGATAAATGTACACCCCATCAGAACACAGCCGAGTGATCTCGCTTTTCCTCCAACATTTCCACCTCTTCTGCCATGGACGGCGACGCGAATTTTTCCGCGTCGGCGCTCGAATTTTTTCCATCGTGTACACACACTCGATAAATTGAGAACGATATGGCGCGCGCGAGGACTGCAGCTGCATTCGGTGCGTCGTGACGCCGGTCTTTTTGTCGCCCATGACGCTGTCGACGATAGCGTCGAATCAAAAGACGATTTTTCCTGTTTTTGTCGAGAATCCCTGCGTTGGGAGCAACTACCCTCGGTTCGAGGCTTTACTCTGGTTTTGGCTAGACTTTTGTCGTTGCCGATGCTATTCGTTGTATAAACGCGTCGCTAAAAATTGTTTTGTTAGATATTAGAATGTGCGTCTTTCAGTACAGTCTCGATGCACTTTTTCTGTCGAAAGCTGATATTCTAGCTCTACGTAGTACACACTTTAGACGGTTAGAAAAAAATCGATGCAAAAAAGGGCTTTTAAAATAGTTTTTCCTATCAAAGGATTTACCGGAGCCGAGGAAAGAGAGTTTTTTTTTTATCAAAGAAGTGAAATATATATACGTAGTCTTTTTTTGTCGAATTCGAGTATGGACATAGAGCGCGGGGTTCAGATCCTCTCTGCACGAGAGCTCAAAGGAAAAATCACAAAGTCAGTCTAAGTATGATCTCGCGGAATTTGCAGTCCGCATCAGAAAAGCACGACGTACATGTTCGACCTTCCTTCCTTCTCTCTCTCTGTCTCTGTAGCCCGGGAATGGCTCATCCTCGTTAATCCAAACGCGCGTATAATTAAGGTAAGCGGCTGACGCGCCCCTCGCTTTGTTTGTCGGAGGTACTTAACATATATACATACCTAGACTGTGTATACTGTGTGTGCGGCAGCAGAAGCGCGTGAGCTGGCGATCGACGCCAATCAACCATTTGTGAGTATTATAGGCGAGATCGGGGTTGTTATATTATATGGGGGTGTCATCGTTTAAAAATGTGAACATGGCCTATTTTCGGCAGCATTAGCTGCGCCTTAGAACTACACGTGAAATAACAGTAGATCTGCGGATAGTCCGAAATTCAACAGGAGCGCGCTCGTAGATGAATCAGCGCTGAAATAATAAGGATTAGTCCTGAAAATGAACTCGTCTCTCTCTCTCTCTCTCTCTTGGATTGTCTCGCGGAAAAAGACGTATGCGGTTGCGAACTACACTATATACTATGTATATCATAAACATACATATACTGGCCTACACGGGACCGCTTCTCGCAGCTTATATACACGCGGAATATTCACGTGCACCGGCTGGGAACACGAGTAGTACGAGTAGCGAAGCAGATGCGAGTATGTGTGTATTGATATATTTATGTAATATTATATGCATACAAACTCCGCGGCTACAGACAAGAATTTTGTTTTAGAATATGCGCCAGCCGAGAGTTCTCGGGGCTACGTATTATAAAACCGCATATATCGACGTTATGAAAATATATAGGGAAAGAAAATACGGCGATAGGCGCGCTCATAAAAAAAAACAAGTGCTAAATCGTGCAGTCAAAGCGGATAGTGGATAATATGTCCGGATCGCTGCAGCACGAGATATTAAATCCTCGAATAAAGCGGTGCAGTCGTAAATGAGTAACAGCTGGGCTAGAACACGCGGACGACGCTGCGGCGCAGTAAAAAGAGCAGAATAGATTTTACGGGCGTTAATTTTGCCATTGCTTTCGCACTTGGCGTACGAATATAATTCTATAACGACATCATATATTATGCTGTTAGGCAGAGTCCAGAGGAGAATTGTGATATGAGCGAAACAAGTCAAACGGTTAAAGAATTAACAATTGAGTTGGCAAAGTAATCGAAGCTGAGAGTACTTTGCTCGGGTAAGTTGAACAAAAGCCTGAATTGATCGCATTTGAAAAGAGCTCGATGATCCAGTCAGCCGTATATCTACTGTATAGTAGGTGCGACTACGAACAATGAAACTTTGTTCCTCGAACACGATTGAGCGAGAGACGACACGAGGTACTAACTCGCTCGTTTCCTCAAGTCAAACAAATATTTAGACCAGATCCGATTGGAATAACGAGCGTTCTCGATCCTCCAATAAGTTCAATTTGAAGCCTACCTACTTTGAAATCGGATTAATGGCTAGCTCATCGCGGCGACATGTGTCAGTGATGCCAATTCGAGTCGGCTCATTAAAATGTCGCTTATAACTTGATTACGTATATTATCGATCATCAGAGGAAATACGACCCGATATCGAGCAAGAGAGAGAGAGAGAGGCTACCAACTCTCTCAGCGTGTTATTACAGGAACGCACATCACTCGTGTTGAATTTCGACGCAAATTCAATGACGTCGGCGTTGAGCGATTTAAGTATTACATAGGTATACTGGTGACTATAGCTTGTGCGCGCCTATATATGGACATGCTGGAAGCGGCGATTTAATTATTCCTTTCGAAATTTGCGAAGCTGCGGCACTTCCGAGGAGCAACTTCAAAAGAGAGTATATAAGGTACAACGTTGACTTATAATTGCCGTATATGCCCCGATGAATTTTCCACTTTGCTCGACGTCACAAAATTCACACAAGACGACGACGACGACGACGACGACAATGTGCGACAATATGCTCGAAGGAAGCCACAGCTCACGGAGCGTTTCCTCCTCAAAATTCCCGGCGTTGGCTTTTGTCGCGCTCACAATGCACCGTTCAACCTATTCCTTTGTTCTCCGCGCCAGCAGCTCATCCGAGATCGCGTCTATATAATAAAAGCCAAATTCCTCCATTATACCATATATACCTATAATACTAATCGAAAATCATCTCGTGTATTATAGTAGCGCACTTGAATATGTCTATATTTGCGAGCGCACACTATATAACACGGCGCTGACGCTCGCGAATGATTTAATTCCCTCAATTTTCGGCAACTGCTCATCTCCTCTTCAACTCGTTTCGCTATATATACCATACAAGATCGCAATTAGCGCCCAAGTCCTCTTCTCGCCCACGCTATACGTGATGCATCGCGATAGATGCCCTGATGCAGTAGTATTTAATTATGCACCTCATTATTCGCTGAGCGGTAGAATTGGCCCGTCGCCAATGGCACTATACGTTCTTTCTTTCGATCCGTCGCCGTTGCCGCCGCGAGTTTGATCCACTACTTATACATATAGAAGACGGGAACTCGGTGTGACGCGCGCTCAATATAAGTAAGTATATATACCTATGTGCGTAAACTTTCGGACAGGTTGGCGAGAGATCGCCTGAGAATGAATTTCAAGCGTTTTCAAGTGTGCAGCAGTGATGCGCTCGCTGCTGCTACGGTTATTTATAGACTTCTTTCTTCGACGACTTTGTGAGAAATTACCGCGCGGAGCGATGCAAATTATTCATTGTGTTATTTACATTGCGCTGGCGTGCTGGTGTTGAGATTTCGGCTAGGTTTTTTTTTTCGAGAGCGAGGTTGTATCGAGTTTCGCTGAAATTGTCTTCGCTCTCTCTCTCTCTCTCTTTGTTGCCAAAATTTGAATTTTAAATCTGAGCTGAGGGCGACTTATATTATTCTGCCGTGCAGAATTATATGAGAGAACTGCACCGAATAATTTATTTAAATAAAATAATTTTCTACTTTTACGTCCACAGATCGACTTGTAGTTATCATAAAAGATTTCACAATCCTCTCTTCGAGTACGACGATTCCGTAAAGCAATATAGTTACGCACGTATACACCGCACATTGCAGACGTGATCGAGAAACAGGAACCGAAAAGATACGCTCAACGATTACAGCTTCGAGTGGAGGGGAATTAAGCGGCGCAATTGCGTCAGTCGGCGACGTGCACTTGGCACGCGTCGGCGGCCTTCCATGATTTAGGACATTTTTTCCTCGTCAATTGCCGCGTTTTCTAGAGAAGAAAAGAAGAAGAAGAAGAAAAAAAAACCGAACGTCTCTTGAATCGGCGCTGAAGTAGCAGCACTTTCCTCGCTCTCTCTCTCTCTCTCTCTCTTTCTCTCTCTCTCTCTCTCTCTCTCTCTCAGTAGTAAAGATTTTTCTTCTCACTTCTCGCGTAGAAAGTTCCGTCCGGCTTTTTAAGACTGTATAGAAAGCTTGCGCGCAAGTTCGAGGACCGTTTGCGACTCATTGAGTCGCCTTTTCTCCGCTAGGTAGCTTTTACATCAATATTGACACGTGTATATGTATATATGACGAGCCAAGCGATGAGAATGGAAAGCTGAATATAGACTGGCTGATGCAGGTGATGCTTTTCTTCTCACATCTCTTGTATATATAGGTATTATATGTGCCGTGCCGCGCCATCGGGAATATCGAGGACGACGCGACGAACCATCAGCGGATCGACAGAGGCGTCGACGCGAGGTCGAGCTATGTTTTATATAGTATATGCAAGTATGCCTCTCTTTTGTTTTTGCTCCTTTGTATAAGCGACTACTGTCCGTGTAACCTGCGCGCGGTCGATGCTGTTCTCGGCAGAATCGAACTATGTGTTTCATTTGAATTTTTTCTTATATACCGATCTTAGAATATGTCGTATTATATGTCTTGCACTATTTGAAAGAACACATGCAGATTGATATGAAAATCAAGTGCAGAAACATTAAAACAGCAGCGTCAACGCAGGCTGATGAAGTGAAATGGCAAACACAAGCAGTTGGAAGAAAAAAGAGTAGAGTAGATCGAATCAGAAGCTATAGAGTATAGAAAAAAAAATGTTATTTTTTTTTTTTTAAATATCATTTTACAATCCCTCAAAATTGTCGGCTAGAATCGCCCGCAATCCTCGTGACTTTACATCCGAGAAAAACGCTCGCGATAAAGAAGTCTCATTAGCTGCTTATGTACGTATATAGAGCTACGCCCTTTCCTCTCATATGGACATCCGCGTGCGCACTGCGCACACGTGCTGGAGAAAGGCTATAAGAGGCAAGGGGGTATACGTTATGATAGGCATGCTACTACCTACCCTGTATGTATATGTGCGCGTGTCTGTGTATGTGTGCGGGTGCGCGTGTATATATATATGTATATAAAGCATACCGCGAGGAGTGGTCTGTTTCTCTCTCTCTCTCTCTCTCTCTCGGGGCTGCTGGCGTCGTCGTCATGGTTACGCTCGGCAGCACGACCTTGAGCATCCAGTACAGAGCCAGGGGGTGTATATAGGTTATATAGGTGCGTACACATAGCTAGATAAGTAACACAGACGCGTATACCGCGCGTGGTGATGCTGCAGGACAATACCAGCAACAAGGGCACATTATGCGCTATACTTTGAAATTATATTAGCTGAAACTCATTTAGCGATTTCTATACGCGCTCTCATCTCTCACTCCCTCTCTCTCTCTCTCTCTGTGATAACATGCGCTTTTTCCGCCCTTTCCTCTGTCGAATCAACGTTTACACATAGGATAAAAGAGCTATACTCGCGAAACATTATCGAGCTCGTCGATATATAATATCCAATAAAAGCGTCATCGCGTATATAGGCGAACGCGATGCGGAAAATCCTGCTCCCGCGTGTATTAATAACGTCGCGCGCGCGCGGAGAGAGAAAAAGAGTATAGAGCGCGAACGCGACTTCAAAGCGATCGGAATATATATATAGAGAGAGAAAGAGCGGGAGAGAGAGGAAGAGGCCGTGAGACATGAAATATAAAAAAATGCGGAGAAAAATCGACGAGTGTGTGTGTGTGTGTGTGCGTGTATGTATACTGAGGACGATTTATGTATATACGAGAGACACGCCTCTCTCTCTCTACTATACAGGAGAAACTGAGGCGTATATACAAAAGCCCTGAGGGAATCGCGTAGGCTACTACTCTTTTTCAGGCGCGTTAACCTCAGGCACAATTAAGGGCAGGCCGATAATTGTTGAGAGCGTATCTTATTCTCGTAATTTCTTTTTTTCACGCGCAAAAGGTGACCGAGAGTCGTTGGCGAGCTCATTATCATGCGTGTGATATGGGCACATGCGAACCTTGACGCGCACGCGTCGTACACCTACTTCTCCCGAAGATGCTTTTTTTTTGTGCGATCGTCTCTTTTTCTTCGGGTGGAGCTGCCGTCCCTATTATGGCAATTCAGCGGAGCACGATTTTAATGAAGTGCGCTTTTTTCGAGCTAGGGCTTGATTACATTATTAATAGTTATAGTGCTTCGAATTTATTGATTTTTGGATTTTTGAAAGTTCAGCCTCACGTCATCGTATTCTGGGTAATCTCTGATAGCGTCGCCAAAATCTAAAAGCTTTTCAATGAAATTTCCAAAAATATCGTGGCCAAGTAGAGAAATGTTATATTAATATTCAAATAATTCTCTTTCTCGCGCTACGAAGTCGGAATTAAGGGCCGGTGTGTGTTATATTTATTGACGTACGTCACGAAAGCGACGCGAGGGCACGCGAAGAGAGAAAGAAAAAAAAAGACGACCGCGGGAGAGTCAACTACCTGTTGAAACACACCTTGCGCTGAGAGCCGCCTAGAGCGTATAGATATATAATTAGGCCTTAATCACATGCCCCAAGCCAAATTCAAATTATGTATCTGTTTTTAATTCATAAAATACACATCAGCCGATGGTAAGTCTATATATAGATAGAAATAAAGGAGCTGCCTCGCGCAAAAATAAGGAGCAAACGCAATGTTTTAAATTATAATAGCCGATATTTTCGTTCCCAGCTTAATTCATCGGAAGCTATTTATTACATTAAACAAGGCAGAAGCTAGTCTGTATATGGACAAACAGATTTTTTGCCGCGGTCCAATCTTTTATTTCGCAGTTATGCATCTTATAAATATTACAAAAAAACGGCCGCTTCCTCGAACGCGAGATCAATTCTGCTCTCGTTTAATACACAATAGTATTCTCAATTATTTAACGCACGCGGTCGAACGGTTTATTCATCGCGAGTTTCGTTCGAGTTATATACCCTGAATATAATCATCGATCAATTGTACATGTCGGCCTCGCGCATATTATTCTCAAAGAAGTTTCTCCCGCGCGGTGCTGAGGGGACGAATAACTTTCGTTGATTGCCTCCTGACATCAGCTACTTGTTATAGAAGAGACCACGGTAATTCACGCGCACGCGTGACTCACAGAAAAAAACCTTTGGACAAACCAGAATCAAAGAATTAAATCCATCAATTAATCGATTTATACGTGCGCGTATCCGATTGTACATTAATGACTGACTATACACTTGGATTTTCATACATAAATAACTCAAAATCGCATTATTCCCTAAGCGCGAGAATATAAAATTCGGGATCATCATCAGAGAGTGCTTTTTAATTGATGCGTGACACGCGGCGACTCGAGCGCATGCATTTAACGGCTTTACGATCTCTCTGATCCAAACTGAATGGAATATCTTGCGAGTCTGGCCGATAGCCAATGGCTCTCTCTCTCTCTCTCTCTCTCTCCCCCTCTCTGCGACGTGTTTTCGTAAAGCCGCGACTGAAATTCTTTTCATTGTTCCACTGCACACGAGAATTTAACATATCGTGCAGATCAAAAAGAGCAGCGGTAGCATTACGGAGTTCACAAGATTTTCTGGATCCGCGTGCCATATTTTAGCTAGTAATTAAGAACATTAATAATTTTACGAACGCTCCTGGCGCCGTGCCCAGACACTTATATTTTGATAGTAATTATATCTACACAATTCACAGGATCATGAAGTGGAAACGCTCGAGCACGAGTTTATTACAGCGTATACGCATCAGTAGTCAAGTGATATCACTCGAGCGCAATAAGACACGAGTACCTGCGTGTATATGTATATTATTAAGTGCTTGCGTGGTTGATGTATCGCCTGAATTAAAAAAAAAAAGCTCCAAAATGCATAAAAAGCAATAAATCGAACAGAGTCATAAACAAGCAGCATAACAAATATAATACACAGATCGAACGTACGAGTCCCGCAAGTGCGAGCAGCAAATGACTTTAAAAGTTGTTCCGCCGCATCGTGCGACTCTCTCTCTCTCTCTTGGGAAATAAGAGGAGCGATGCCGCCGCTTTTTCGCTCAGTCTTTGCACGCGCAAGGTCGAGGAAAATCGCTATACGGCGCGGCGACGGTGCTGGTCACTTTTTTGACGGAGAGCCAATTTACTTGAGATTATACTGCAGCTGAATTACGGTACTGTCAAAAATCAAATTATAACTATATACGGTTACATTGCGATGCCTATATAGTTTTTTTTTTTTAACACACGACCTAAAATAAGCCGTTCCTTATTTCGATTCTCTTAATTTAAGCTACGTTATTATTTGTTCTCTCTCGCGCGCACGTATAACGCGCACACTTTTCGGCAGTGTAATACAAAAGACGCAGACGCAAGATCGAGCGAGCGAAAGCAAACGAAAGATAAAATATATGAAAAGCCCGTAAAAATAAGCAGCATTAGGCGTCTCGCGCGGCTCTCACGCTGTAAATCATCCTCGAAATTATACAAACGGCCCTCAGGCACGCATCTCTACTCCCAGCGTATCTTCTTTATTAAATTTTGAGAGGAAAACGAGAAAAGTAGTCGGACGTGTCCGAGGGAGAGAGGAAGAGCGCAATAAAAATTAGGTCAGCGCCGTGAACCACGCGTACACGCAAGTGTATTTCTGGCGGCGCTTTAATTCGCAGCCTCATATCGGCGAGATTGCGCGCGAGCTTTCGCGCTACACTCCCTCTTTCGTGCCTATAAATCAAAGCTCGAATGTGTGTGTGTGTGTGTGTATCCGTGCGTCGAGAGAGATCGTCCGCTTCTTTTTTTTTGCCTTTTTTTAGAGGAGGGTTACGCGCGCGCACTCGAAGAGCTGCAAAGCCTCCGATGCTCTGTAGCTGTAGCGACTCTCTCTCGTATCGGGGAAATCAAGGAGACACGAGGAGACGAGGAGACGATATTTCAAAAAGCTTATTTAAAGCCAAAGTGTTGCGCGCACGAGCGGGCGAGCTTGATTTATAATAAATATTTATGATGAATCCGGAATCCGTCTATATCGTTTCTCAGGCGCGCGTCGGAGAGCGATATTGCTATAAAAGCATAGCATGTATATTTTGAATGCATGACGAATGAGCTTTTTTTTCACTCGAGACTCGAGCTGTGTGTGTGTGACTTGCGTATATATAATACGATATAATACGTGGATCGCGACGCGGACGATATATACAATTATACGTATACGTACAATAAAAAAGAATATAAATGACGTGCTTGCACGCGTCCTCAGTCTCTCGATCACCGAGAATAACGTTGTGCGCAAGCTAGTCTAATTGTGATTATGTGTACATTAAATTAAAATGATAATTGAAGCTGAAATAAAACTGACTTTATTGTATTTATATCATTGGTATATACAAAGAATTATAATTAACTTTGCCCGGCAGTTCACGAATTGACGCGAGAGGCGCATTTATATTCGTCGCTGCAGAGTTGATGAAAAGCCCTAGCCTCGAACTACATACGCTAACCCGATAACCTAACGAACGCGCTAAAGTGGGCTACTCAAATAGACAGTTTTTTTTTTTATTTCTCCATCTGGATGAGCCGCACCGCCTCGTCGAGATTCACCCTGACGCGGTGCATCAGCGCGAAATCGAAATATATACACAGTTGCGGAAGATTGAATGATAAGTTTGAGGAGAGACAAGTTGCGCGCCGCAGTTCTGCATAAAATATCAGACATCCCCGAGATCGACGACACACCGCGGAGTAGAGCTTTGTATATCAATTCTGCGGGGAAAACGACGTTAATATGAGATAGTCGAGATAGGTAGATGGAGTACTGTGAAAGGAGAAAGTTTAGATGGATCATAATGAGTATATGTATATGCTCCGAGGGACTATAGGCCGTGGTGGATATGAGGTGGTGAAAATTTGAACTTTTTAACAATGCTTTACAACTGTATATAGCTAAAGTAATCAGTTGCTCAATTCACGGATCAATTCCGACGATTAACAATTATAATATTTCGTTTCTGCGAGAGCGAGAGCTTATGCAATGTTGGCCACGCGCTACACACTGCAAAGCTACACAACGCAAACGAAAAGCTCTAACGCGCGAGCCGAAGAATAAACTCGATAATGGATGAATGAAAAGTTGTTACGGGATCGGTTCGAAAGCTGATTTGATTAGAGGAGTTAGAGGGGGAACTTTAATTTACAATCGGATTACAATTTTAGTCGTCGTCGTAGCGAGTTAAAAGGTCAGAATCCGGTGCTGGGCGTATACTAATATTGTAAACAAA
Organism: Cecidostiba semifascia; assembly: GCA_900474235.1. Taxonomy (NCBI): domain Eukaryota; kingdom Metazoa; phylum Arthropoda; class Insecta; order Hymenoptera; family Pteromalidae; genus Cecidostiba; species Cecidostiba semifascia. The sequence goes on from UCQR01000371.1 coordinate 25,566, forward strand.
CTTCCAGCCTCTCAAGTTCGTTCACCATGTGTTGTACTTGTATACGTGTATAACATCGTACACGCGTGCGTGCACGTGTGTATACGTACGAGTATTTATGCGCGTAGTGCACACATGCTAGCTAGGCAGTCGAGGAATTTCAACATTTAGCTCTCGTAGACGTAGTCCTAGTCTTCTAAATATGGGACATTATTGCCGCGAAAGTTATAAACGTGCTGCAGCAAGCCTCGAGTCAAATTTAACGATGAGAGTTCGATATATTTCTATACTTAATACACGGGTAGTCGATGAAAGCGCAAGTGCCTCTTTGATGACACTGGCTTCCATTTTTGTTAGTACTATTTCACGTGGCGAGATGCTTAATCCTTTTTTCTTTACTGATGTCAACGAAAGGCTGAAAGCGAAATTGATGAGACAGCAGCCAGTAGCTTTTTAGATGCTTTTACGTGCGGGATTAAGCGGGGAAATTGAGATGTCAGATCGAGAGGAGGCTTTTTAGTCATTCGCTCGAATACTTTGTTGCGACTTAGGAATAAAAAGGATAATTTGTATGTGATTAAGTCTGATGCGCACATCGGTCTCGAGATTATCGCTCGTCGCTCTTTAATTCACGCAGGATGTAGGCTTTCGGTGAGAGAGTACTTATCTGGTATTTATGTACTGAAATAAAAGTTTTATTGAGACTACGGTACAAGTTGTACAACTCGGATTTAAGTGAAATAGATCGATATAACTATATAAGATAATCCCGATGAAAGAAGTTGACATTTTATAATTCATTTTCTGCTACTTCTAAAAATACTATTTTGAATAAGTTAAGGTTTACTTTAGCTAACCGCATAAGTTTTCGCAAGCTGTAATCCTTCACAAACAGTATATAGTAAGCTCAAGTGCTGCACTGTATAAATACGTCAACTTTGCAGCGTAGCAGAGATATCTATCGTAATCACAAAGCTGATTAAAGTTGAAAAAAGATGACGCTATGCGATTCATCCGGACATTGCAAATGCTACCCATAAAAAAATCCAACTTCCTAGATTCCCCAGATAAAATGAAGTTTAACAAAACACGAGTTCCTGTGGACAAAACTCTAGCGTGTATGTGTCGGCGGGATTGCGTATATTTTATCGCTCATATAGATAAGAGCGAACTCGGAGTGTGTCAGAAAGAGAGAAAAGAATTGTTCTCAAACTGGAAAAACACGACTACTCTTAGACTTAGAAAGTCCCAGGCTATACACACTACTCTTATCTCTATGCATATATACAGCGATGAAAGTGCAAAGTCAATGTAATGTGTGCCAATTATTAGGTTGCAATGTGCTCGCGATTGCTTGAAATTGAAATTCTTCGATGCTGATATGTGTACATATATTAGTAAATTATCCGTGTATATACAACTTCGGTATTAGTTGAAAATAATGCTACCCCAGGCGATCAAAACAGCATTACATCGACTGATGGGCGCGTATTTTCGGCAATCAATAACTCGACGAGTTTGCGATACAAATGTATATCGGTTTGACAAAGTCAATTTTTTGTGTTGTTGCATGAATGGCAGAATTCAACGAGGAATTTCTCGCGCGGCCGAGTGATTGCGTTCAGTATATAGTCAACATTGCGGAATAAACACAAACTTTACGAGAATTGCACACGCCCTCCGCGGTTTTAGGTGTGGAGCGTTCATATTCGGCGATATTGTTTTCACGTACGAAATCGATCTCTCCTCTATTGTCGAATATGCAGTGTACAAGATTCACATTAAAAACTACACAGTAAAATAAACAAAACGAACATCAGTATATAAGTTTTGTTACCGACGCTTTATTATACATACAAATAAGCCTCGGAACAATACCAGACTGTTTATCTATGCATTGTGTAGCAAAGTAGAAAAAAATTTTCCTAGTAGGATTTGAACGCCAAGCAATAACTTTACACGAAAACTCGCACAGGATATTTTGAACTTCACTGAAAAGCAAACCAACAAACTTTGATGTAAACAAAAGGAAAGAGCGACATCTGCAACGCAGCGACGAGTTCTCGAGACTCTAAAAACTATAAACTCTCTCGTTGCAGCTGTAAGTAGTCGAGTTATTAAAAGATAACGAAGCTGGAAAAGAAAAGAAAGCAGCGAAGGCACTAATACTCCTTATGAGTTATATACGAGTTTGCAGCATCAGGGCACGAGTCAGTCTCTCACCATTCTCTCGACATCCTGACGAGCATAGTCGTCGCTCTCGTCACGTCGTCCTCGTCGTCCTTGCCGATGCACGGGGTTGTAAGGAGAGCCTCGCCGACTCTCTCTCTCTCTCTCTCTCTCAATCTGTACAGCAGCTGCTCCGCCCACGATTCACCGCCGAAATTCACGATGTCACACAGCAACTTTACTTATAAATATAGATATATCTATACTCGAACTCGCGTCCCCCTGTGATCTGCAGGGCAGCCGCGCACGACGGAGGCGCGCGCTGCGGATCTGTGCGCGCACGCGTGAGGCGTGAGACCGACTGAGGCTTGCTGATGCTGATGCTGCTGCTGCTGCTGCTGCTGCTACTACTCGGAGTGCTCGGCGCCACTGACGACGATGGCACCTGCGCCGGCGCGACGCCAGTGTGGGAGAGAGAGAGAGAGAGCCGCGCGGCTCGCGCCTCTGATAGGGGAGCGAGATAGGCGCAGCATCAGTTTTTCTTGCTAACTTGGCTTCCGTTGTTTTATGCAATTAGCCACACCAGCTTCGTTATTGCTGCTTATGCAGATTCTCGTTTCTCCTCCCTTATATCAGCAGAGCTGAGTATTTCAAAGAGTTTTCTCTGTGCAGTATACGAAAGTCGATCCTGACAAATCGCTCGCTTATTGTCCCGGGATATAATACTCCAGCGGGCTCGGCTACTATACATATATTACCTATAGACAGCACCGCGGTCACGGCGATCTGATTTTTCTTCCTGGAACACGACCTTCCGTTTTGATATAGACCCATATACGAGCGGCGACACGCGATTCGAATTCCAAAATTTTCAAAGTCAACGCATTAATCAGACATCGACAAATGAATTCGGCGCTCTCGTTATCCCTTCCTTTTAATATACCAATTGCATTTTCAACGATCGCTTTATTTATGTGTATCGACTGAATGCGCGAGCTTTATACACATTGCTTGCAGCTATTACAGCCTATAAAGTGTGTGTATACACGCGTATATGTAATTGCAAATGAACTTCCCGGATTGAAATATTTTCAGCTTTTTGTATCTGGCTTTCACGTTTATTCTCGATCAGCCAAACGTTATCTTAGCAAACATATCTCTGCAAACTAGTTTAATCCATCAGGTAGTCCTTCAATTCTCCAGGAGGGTTAATAAACTTTTACAGTGAATCGCAGCCCTCTCCGTCTAATTGAAAAAATTTAGCGCGAACAAAATGAAGAAAAAAGTCTCGCTCTCGCGTCGATATCGGGAAAAGCTTTCGAGCAAATTGAAAATTATCGTCCAGTTGAAAAATAAAAAAAAAAATCAAGAATTTCTTGTGAAAAAAAGAACCTAGGAGTGGTGTGTAGCTCCGTTTGTCATCGTGGCATTCGCGAACCGAGCCGCGCGCGTTCATTGATAAATGGCCTGCTGAAGAGGAGAGGCTGGCTTTTGGACCGGGTCCCAGGTGAGCTAAAGCGACAGACGACAGATAGTATTTCACCAGACCGGCAGTTACAGTGCCGAGTACTTTTTCCTATTTTCCCGCAAGCGACGCTTCTCAAAGTTCTCTACACCAATTGTAAGCAAAAAATGCGCGACATTTTTTCCTTTATCTCGCACCTGTATATGATGCGATCGAGCGAGTAAAGAGCTTCGCGCTGTCGCTGTGGGAATCGGGACTGCAATTAGTTTTGAGATTTTAGTGAAAAATCCGTATTAAAAGTGCACCGTAATTAAGGTATTAATTAACTCGTATTTTACCAGAGCATTATGAACTCGTGTAGGTAGTTGGTATAATTACTTCGCAGCGCTTTATCCAATATTGCTTGTAATCTGGAGAAATTGCGTATAATTGCAGCTGTATCTTCGTGCTTTTTTCCTAAGCTACCGTCGAATACAGTAGATGTATAATAGATAGATTGTACGGCGCAGCGCAGTTTTTTTTTGTTGGGAAAAGCACGTGTAAAGTTTTTTTTTGCGCGGCACCGCGTTCTTTCGATGTTGTACGGTTGCGTGGCAACGGTCGATTGCAAAAAGTTTCCGACTTCTTTTGCAAAAATCATCAGGAGTTCAGAACGACGAGAGAGGTACCTATAGCAATTTCTTGAATTTCGAAAAAATGCTTTTTCCCTTCTCCTCAGTCGTTCCCTACTTTTCGTCATGAGGATAGTTCAAATCCTCGAGGGTATATACTAGCATACTGTGACTTCCTCGAGATCTTAATTAAAGTTAATTTATATTATTTAAAAAAAGAAGTATGATTACTCAACAAAGTAATTCCCAGTGGTATTCAGAATTATTGAATTTTGGAGTTTTATATTGAATTTAAGAAGCAATTTATTGTGTTTTACACGACTAAATGTTTGTATCCATTAAAATATGAATTTTTTGATCTTTGAATATATTTCGTTGGAAGTGCTATAAAAGTTGTTAGTTAAAAAAATCTCAAAATCTTTTTATCATGATGCTTCATTTATCAATATTAAATTTCAACTTCTGGCGTGGTAATTTTGTTTAAATTTTCTTGAGTAAACTTATTAACAAGATATCATAAAAAACTTAAAACTAAAATAAATTGAAACTACGTTTATATATAATATTAAAGTAGCTGCAAGATGAAACAGTTTCAAAGCGATTGTGTAAGAAACCAACTTTAGCAAAAACAAGCTCCGCAAAGGTATAAAATTACAAAATAAGTTGCCCCGTTAAAGTGTTGGCGAACGAAGAGATTCCCTTGTAAACAGTTACAGCCGTTACATCCAAATCGCCGTTGACTGCGTCTGTAGCGGAATAACCATGAGCGCGAAGCGAGCTGATCGTAACGATGAAACTACGCCGAGCTCGTTCCGTATAATTTTCACCTGTTTCTCTTTCCACGCTTCTACCCCGTATATCCTCGTTAAACTTCTCCCGACGGGGTTCTCGTTGCCCTTCAACAGAGACGACGCAATAGCGTTTCTATAATTACAAACGCGACACGACGAAAGCGTTTTTTTTTGAAAGAGAGAGAGAGAGAGAACGAGGTAGTTTGATCGGAGTAGAGTTGAGAGCGGCTAAATAGGAGAAGAGGGCTTCGAGACGCTCGAAACCCTTGGATAGCGTCGACTTTGTAGGCTCGCGCTGAATGCAGTAGTTAATAGATTCTATGTGAGAAGTTTTGTAGGGCTTGTCGCGAACAAACTTGTTGAAAGAGCCTGGTTTTTAACGCGTGCAATGACGTTTGAAAATTTAAAAAAAATAACGGGCTCCACATTGTTTACAGATAAAATTTGATTCACGTTAAACAATAACGTATACGTATCAATTTGCCTTTATCGGCTGTGTTATAGCGGAATGATCCATACTTTGTTGACTTCTGCTGAGAAGTATAGTTTTCCAATCTGTATACATTGTCTTTTATTGCAAAATAGTGCTGAAAAGGTAAAACCGTATTATAATTGAGCACGTAAATTAATAATTATTTAAATATGTAAAAAGTTGAATTAATTTTAAGTGTCAAGTTAAACAAATGAGTAATAAAAGAACACAAGTGAAAATGCTCGCGCGTATATTTCCCGGATTTCCTTATATGGCAAGAATCTCGTCCAGGAACGATCGGTATCAGTGAAACATCAGCAGGTGGAATGCGCGAGTTCACCGCGCGTGCAACGAGCACATGCGCGCCATATCCTCATACTCCAAAGAGCCAGAGAGGAGGTGGCAGAGGTATGTAGCACGTTGCATTGCATATAGCCGTGTTGGTTAAATATTCAGCAGCTGTTCTTGCACACAAAAGTTTTTGCTGTACCTCGTTAATGGCCTAAGCAAATTAATGAAGCGAATATCTGGAGTGTTTTCGATAGCTTGTACGAATAATGCATTGGTAATAATTTTAAGATGTATGCATTATTGTCATTTTGTTTTAATGTTGTGCCGTTGTCAGCAAAAAATTGATGTTTATACAAATGTATTGTAAATATTATCCGACAAGGATTGCTAGGAGTATTATAAGTATATATATACGAAAATAAGTACTCGATATCGCATCGTAAACAATGTCCTGCGCGCGCATCAACCGAGGGTCCTTTCCACAATGCTCCGTATCCATGTACGTTAACGTATACGGATGGAGGGGAAAGTCAGTGCGGCCAACGTGATTGCTGCAAGGAAGCGAAACCAACATACTTTTGCAGTACCTAACTTAGGTTGGTCACACTGACTTTCCCCTCTATCCGTATACGTTGACGTACAGGGACACGGAGCATTGTGAAAAGGTCATATCACGCAGTCTCGGGGCGTCGCGTGTCCGAGTGGCGCACTCGCGAGCAGGATCCGGCAAGCATGCGTTGCAAGAAGTGCCGCTAAATAATGTCCTGCTAGCGCATCAGCCGAGGGTATACCACGCAGTCTTGGGGCGTCGCGTGTTCGAGACGCGCGCTCGCGAGTCAGAATCCGGCGAGCATACGTTGCAAGAAGTACCGCTAAACAATGTCTTGCGCGCGCATCAATCGAGTGTATACCACGCAGTTTCGGGGTGTCGTGTGTTCGAGACGCGCGCTCGCGAGTCAGAATCCGGCGAGTATACGTTGCAAGAAGTGCCGCTAAACAATGTCCTGCGCGCGCATCAACCGAGGGTATGCCACGCAGTTTCGGGGCGTCGCGTGTTCGAGACGCGCGCTCGCGAGTCAGGATCCGGCGAGCATGCGTTGCAAAAAGTATCGCTAAACAATGTCCTGCGCGCGCATCGACCGAGGGTATGCCACGCACTTTCGGGGCGTCTCGTGTTCGAGACGCGCGCTCGCGAGCAGGATCGGGCGAGCATGCGTTGCATAAAGTGTCGCTAAACAATGTCCTGCGCGCGCATCAACCGAGGGTATATCACGCAGTCTCGGGGCGTCGCGTGTTCGAGACGCGCGCTCGCGAGCAGGATCCAGCAAGCATACGTTGCAGAAAGTGCCGCGGAAAACTGCAAAGTGCAGCACATGCAACTAGCTCCTTGAACTACGTGAGCGCTTGGTAGCCTAGCACCACGACGAAGACAGCACAGTGCGACTATCTCGACGACGCAAGAGTACGATCTGAGCTGCGCCGCGGCAGCATGTTGAATGTATACTGCAGAAGATGTATTCTTTTTTTTCTTGCTACGTACAGAGCGAATAGATATGCGGCCGATGCGTTGACCAAAGGGTAGAAGGAAACTCTACTTTTAACATCCTTTTGGATAAAGTAGAATTTGATATTTCTTTATCATGAGGCCTTTTTCTTTATTTTTCATACAAAAAAATGGCTACATATATTTTATAATAAATCCATCGATGTGATTTTTATGAAAAGAAAACTATACAGTTTACATTCAAGAGAGCAGTAAAGCTTTAAATAGATGTCAATCTTTTAAATGCACGATATCATAAGGTTGACAGTTTGCAGTGCAACAATTTGCTATACTATCATTGTACATTGTTTACATTGTATTAATGTACAGTTGTTGCAGTATATGCAATATTTATATTACAGTTACAAAATCTTTCTTCATTTGCAAAATGATGATCCATCATTTTTAATGTTACTACATACATCGAGAAAAAGACTTAAATAAGACTATCTAACATCAAAAATGCTTGGCTTAGCAATGATACAACGTAAGGAGTAGTTAGTTTTTAAATACTATTTTCTTTTTCATGGTTTTTACTTTACTGTTGGCTAAAATTCATATGCAATAATTATTATTAAAGGAAGAGCCTCCAATCAAAGTGGAGGACGGTATACAACTATATCTTATGTATATCTTGCGAATTATACTTATATTATACGTAAAGGTCATTTTTATAACAAGTACTGAAATTATTTCAGCATCATTTTGGCTGGTAATTAAATAAATTGTAATCATCAAGATCAATCAATATCTTTACTCGTTTCTTTCATTATAAGGTTGTACTATGTATAAACATTAAACATATTAATAATAAAATGTGAAAATTAAAGATTTTTACAATGCTATACTTTTTAATAGTAATGTATCACAATATAGATCTCACTCAAACTTGCTCCGTAAAAAATCAAATTAAAATTTACTTTTTTTAATTTTCACACAAAGAATACTTAGAATATTTATTCGATCGTATTAAAATCATGATACTAATATAAATCAGACACGTTCATTCTTTTAAATTCAGACATCGAGTAAAATGCAATATACATCAAGTTACGTAGTAACGTTTTTAAATCTCTTATACATAAAAGTAATAAAAAAGCAGGTTAAGTAAAAAAACTTACTTTCATGTAATTATTCAATTAGCCATCCGAATATTACAAGTTTCTATCAGTGTATTATACACGTATACATTTCTAACAGACATTTTTCTGAATTGTTATTTGCGTACGACTGAACCTTTGGGTTCATATTTCCAATTTTTCTAACTGTACCAATCTTTAAATTTAGAAATATTTATATTATAGATGTACTAATAACATTTACCTTTATGTACAAAATGGAATAGCACAATAATAAATGACAAATCGTCATATAAATATCGTCTATTCTATATATGAAACAACTATTTCAACATTTCTTTCGTATGCGGACAATTTAATCAGTTGGGCCAGAAAACTTTCCAAATTTAAAAATTGGTAACAATAATGTATTTTGCCAAATATAAACTTTTGCGAAACTATTCGCGTTAATAAATAGCAAATCGAGTGTTAAAAAACATTAACTGAAAGTTTTATAGTGAGCGTGATTTTGGACTCTAAACAGCTTCACAGTATTCTGTTACCAAGAGCTTTGTTGCTTAAAAGTCGCACTAACTTAGGATTCGAACCCACGCTTTTATTTGTCCGTTTACAAGTCGATTCACATATAGTTCCGTGAATATTCTTGTCATCTATGTGTCAGTCTTTTAATGTATCTGCATAGGATCTCAACGCGCTCATGAATTCCATGAAGCCTATGGAAATCGACATGTCGACTACCTTTTGAGGAATCCATCCTTTTAAGTTAGTGTTAAGCAGCCAGATAAATTGGCATCTATCTGTCACACCATTAGCTAGACTTTGAGTTGCGAAGCAACCAATGCCATGTTCACCTCTTTAAGAATAAAAAAATTATTAAGATGTAGTCATATTTAAACGCACGCACAACTAATTATAATTAAAGCAACATATTATTTTATTAATTACCTTATAAAATTCTTTCTACTTGGAACTGCACTGAAATTGACTGATATTCCACTGCTAATAAAAAACGATTCATACTTTCCCCTATGTCTCAAAACAACAAAATCTCTGGCTCCTATTGCTCCGTTTCCAAGTGCTTTAGTTGCTTGATAAACTAAGTCTGTGTTATCGTCTATAACATAAATTTTTTTTACTTCGCTAACTAGTTTATTCCATGAAGTGCAGGATTCTATGTTGTCATATAAACTGTTTATAAGTTTGGCAGCTGATACATCAATTGTTCCCTGTAGATTTAAAGTAGAACAAAATTGTATTTAAAATTACATGAAAAAAAATTATGTATAAACACTGGTATATTTTTTGTTACCGTAATTTTAAAGATTTTTCCATCTGGTTTGGGTAATATCATGGATGAAATTACGTCGCCATCATTAGTTATTTTTTCGACTTTCCAATCGCTTGATGTGAGAAGATCATGACAACTTTTTATTAAAGATGGAGCACGCTTTTGGCATTCTTCAATCTAAAATAAAACGCACTTTATTGAGACTAAATCATACTGATAACCTTAGGACCTAAAAACATTGTAATTTCGTTCGTGACAGAGCATAAAAGGATAGAAATAATCGATAAAAATTATAAAAAGTTATGAGGCTTCGTAAAATTCTTTTTTTTCCATAATTGATATCTCTTTTTAGTTAATTTCTGGAAAGCTTTGATGCACTTATAGCGCCAGAATTATTAATGATACTATATGTATATATATAAAAATTTTCTTATCTTTTTCCTCGGTTATAAAAAATGAAAATAATGAATTTGAATTAGAAATTGCCCTCCCCCCTTGTACACACTGTACTTTTTT
>UCQR01000391.1:0-21030 GCA_900474235.1 Cecidostiba semifascia
GTGTGTGTGTGTGGAGAGAGACAGAGAGGAGAGGAGGCATCAAGCAAGAGCAAGAGAAGCTCCTCGTCGCCTGACATCGTCCGACCACCTCACGCGACCTGATTGCTCCCGCAGTAGACAGTCGCGCGGCTCTCTCTAAACACGCGCCGCTCGCGTCACGTACTTAATACGTGAAGAATTGAGTTTTGCGAGCGCGTGGGCGAGTCTTTTTTGTCCCTGTGCATCAGGTTAAAAGAAGACTGAATCCTCATCAGGATGGACGTGGCGTGGCTGCTCAGGCAAACCTTGGACTCGAGGAGGTCCAGCGCCGGTGCTGTCGGCCCCTTTCCCGGCAGGCCCTGGATGAGGGACAGCGGCGCGGCCGCCGCGCCCGCCGGCAACATCGGCCTCAAGGGTATCATCGCTGGTGAGTCTCTCGATGACCCCTCATCCTTATTGTCTACTTGTATTATATACTTTTGTTGTATATAGCTACTCCAGAACACTGAAAGCTCTTCTTTTTTTATGGTTTCTTTTGCGTGTGTATTGTATAGGTATCATTTACCTTCGCCGCCTTCGCGTCGGAGCAGCCGGATTATTGACGGGCGAATTGGATGTGCGCCGCGGCTATATAGATACCCGCGTTTCGCATTATTGGCGAATTGAAGCGAGAATATTACAAGTAAACGGAGTTCCGAAACGCAATCTCATGGTGTGAGGTCGTTATGTTGCGAGAGTTTTGAGAAATCTTAATTCTTTTTCATCGTATCGCCGCCGAGTGTTTCGGCGCTTTATAAGTACTTATAAAAGCGCGTATTTACGTAACGTGAAACGGCTGGAGATAAGTAAAAGCCAGTTTTCGTGAACTGTCCGTACATGACAAAATCCGCAAAAGAAATGTACTACTACGTATATGTTTCGTAAATTAAAAAAGATTTTTTTGATTCTGGCACCCCTGAAAGTGATTTTTTTACGCGAATTTCGTCATATATGAATTCGGGAAGATATGTGTATATTCAGCAAAAAGCATTGGCGTCGGCTCCGAAAGCTAAATACTCCTTTCGCAAAAGTTTTTTAAGTATAATTATACCCATAGGGTCTCAATAGGTGCAGTTTAAAAATGCGGCATCGAGTTGAGTCACGCGCCTATGTATATTTGCAGTAATAATATTACAAATGGCGCAGTCTTGTAAATGAAAACCTTGGTACAGTAGTAGTTTCTATTACGCGCGCTGTATGAGCTCAGCTTGCGAATTTGGACGTATATTTTTTGCACACATATGTGCAATAATCTATTTGAAGATCCGCTCTGCTGACCTTCGAAATCGGAAATAACTTTTTTGCAAAGTGAAATGATTTTGTAAAGTTGTAAAAAGACTACTTCCGTTAAAAGCCAACACGTATTATGTATATGTACATACAGTGTGGTAAACTACTTATACTACTAAAGGAATATATAATATTCAGCTAATAATAACTCGACTACTCTCTATACTCTTATATCTCTTATATGTACGCTGGACATTCGGAGCCCGCCCCACGATTCCGATATACGAAATGGAAATATACGCGCGCATCGCCACGTTGTTATAGTATGTGTACACACATGTGTAATTGTGTATAATGCATACCGCACGCTTGAACGACCGGAGCCGTGTGTGCGATGTCTCTTTCTCTTTTTCTTGTTTGTCACTTTCGAAAACGAGCGCGCGAGAAAGGTCGTCGATCGCCGAGGCCGGGAAAACGTCGCGCACGCGCGAATGACAAATTTTGATCCGTATATAATCGGCTTGCTCTGTATACATTATACTTCTATATTATTTTATACATTGATTTTAGTCGCAGATAGCTCTGCGCTTTTTTCTTTGATTCATATAAGCTATAAGCAATGAGCAGATTCGTGTATTTGTATATATGTATGCTCTGAATGTATATACGTTTGAAAAACCTTGTTGTTGAAAAGCTCAAAAGAATTGTTTTAAATGCAAATGTTAGTCGGCGTTATAATCATGCGCGCGTGACGCGCGAGCTGCCGTATAGCTATTAAAACCTGTATGAGGTCATTCGGTAAAAGGAGTATACAGATTGTTATTAGTTATTAGTGTTATTTTTCAAAACAGAACAATTGTTCAATATTTACTTTTTAAAACTACGAATTTTGTAGTACAAGACACAGATCTCGATCACTACTGTGCGGTATTACAAAACTTGCATTATTTTTCTGATGAAAAAATTAATAACTCTGCAATAGCATATGGAATCGATATCAAAAATCGCGTTGAAAAATTGCGATACAAAATTAAACAATTATAAAAAGAAGTTATTTGTTTAAAAATAACAAAACGGAAAAAGTAATGAAGCTTTGTTAAGGTCTCATTGCTATATATTGACCATGGAATTAAAAAATATGCGCGATGAGGCGGACACACTTGAACAAATTTTCAGAACGCAAACATCAATCAAAATTAATAATGAAAAAATCGTCAATATTTGTTTTGCCTGCATAAACTTTTTTTGCGCCTAATTTATCTGACCGATATATTTACCTCTATATATATATACCAGTAACAGAGGGAACATCGGTATCACTAAAAATATTCCATAAGTAAAAAATAGATCTCACATATGCAGCTTGTTTACTTGAACTAAGCTCTCCATTGTATACGTGAGCGAGTAGACGTAAACTTTAGAAGTTAAAAATATATAAATTTTGAACTTTATTTACCCCGCGCGGGATTTCAGATTTATATTTAGATTTTCGTAAGTCAAAGGCATATTTATAGGCGGATTTGTGTTTGCTCCCAGTAATGTTATTATTTTGAGTTCTTTACACAAAAACTAATATCTGTGTGTGCACATATAACAAATGCATACCAAAACAATTCTTGTGTTCAAATTCTTAAAATAAAATAATCAATCTCTGATAAGTAGATCACTAGGGCAGCTTTTCTCCAGCTATTGTAACATCTTTATTGATTTTGCCTTTATTTTTCTTTTAGGTGGCATCACAGGAGGTATTGAGATCTGCATCACCTATCCAACAGAATATGTCAAAACACAATTACAACTTGATGGCAAAGCTGGTGCTGGCAAGCAGTATACAGGTATTTTGGACTGTATCAATAAAACTGTGAAAGGCCATGGATTCTTTGGACTATATCGAGGACTGTCAGTTCTCATCTATGGTTCAATACCCAAATCTGCTGTCAGATTTGGCTCCTTTGAGACTGTGAAGAAGCAGTTGGTGGATAAAGATGGGAAATTAAATGTTCAAAATCGGTTGCTGGCTGGTCTTTGTGCTGGCGTTTCGGAGGCTATTTTCGCTGTCACGCCCATGGAGACAGTCAAAGTTAAGTTTATCAATGACCAAAGATCAGGCAATCCCAGGTTTAGAGGCTTTGTCCATGGTGTTGGAATCATCGTTAAAGAACATGGTACGTTTTTATTTTTAAAACTTAAATTTAAGTAAGAAAAAAATAAAATAAAGTACAATGACTTTGGATTAGCTGCAAATGCATGTTCATGAATCTTACTTTTATCACATGATATTATATGTTGATTACTCAAGAATTCAAATTTCATTTTTAGGATTGAAAGGAGTGTACCAGGGTTTGGTACCAACTATAATGAAACAGGGTTCAAATCAAGCAATCAGATTTTTTGTAATGGAGTCATTAAAAGAATGGTACAGAGGTGGAGATAACAATAAACATGTTCCTAAGCTGGTTGTTGGTGCCTTTGGTGCAGTGGCAGGAGCTGCTTCAGTTTATGGAAATACACCTATTGATGTTGTTAAAACCAGAATGCAGGTTTGTATTTTATTTTTTGTATACTTATACATATATACTGCATGATCAATTATTTCTTTTACTAATTTTACTGTTCTATATTTAGGGATTGGAAGCTTCAAAGTACAAAAACAGCTGGGACTGTGCAGTACAAATTTGGAAAAAAGAAGGTCCAAGAGCATTTTATAAGGGAACAGTACCTAGATTAGGTAGAGTGTGCTTAGATGTGGCCATAACTTTCATGATTTATGATTCCTTTATGGATCTGTTCAACAAGTTCTGGCCTTGAATAGAACAACGCGATGTTCATTATACAGCCTATATTTTCATAGGCTCTCATCATCATACAAGATCCAGCGATAACTCTGATCTATATATATCTGCATAGTTTACAGGACAGGGAAAAAAATGTACATCACAAGTGATGCTGGAAATGAATTTCAAATCATTACCATAGATAAATATGGTATAAGTCTTTGTTGTTGAGAAGTTTGCCAATGGCGATGTATAGAAAAACCCTGTGGTTATACTACAGGATATGTGCCATTCTGTGGATGCTTTGTTACTGACACTATAATTTTTAAAATTTATTTTGATAGTTATTTTCGTAGTAGTGCTCAGAAACTGTTGAAAACTACAATCTGAGATTTTTTTAAAATACAATTGAAGATGCATTCAATGATAAGTACCAAAAAGTTAACTTATGAAATTTTTGTGATAGTAACCAACTTGTTACAATTGAATCAAATAACTTGGAATAAATTATAAATATTATAGTGTTAGCAGATAAGGTACCATTTAAGCGACCGTAAAAATTATGGCGGTTAGTTTACCATTGATTTATAACAATTAAGCAGTTAAACATCGACAAGCATTAGAATAGAGTATGTCATTAATGTTTCTATGTGATAGAATGTGGCTTTTTTATTCAGTTGACAAATTGTAAATGTCTTTTAATGCACAAACTACTCAACGATTTTTTCTGCTTTTGTAGATATTATATATCGATTATAAACAGACTTGAGTAGTTGCTGGATTTGGTAATTGCGAATGAAGATTTAACTATTTTATGTTTGTTGATCAAATACTATGACGTTATATCTTCTTGTAGATTATGTACAAAGTTTTTAAATGAGAGAGAGAGAGAGAGAAAACTAGTTTTTATAAGAGCGATGGATTTGATTCACTAGATTAGGTCATAATTATGAGAATGCAGCTTTTCATTTTCCTTACACGCTTACTGCCGAACCTGAAAAGTTAGATTATTTAAGATATATAACAGGATTTTACGATTATGAAAAAAACCAATCATTCCAGCACAATAATTTTATGTACTTGTTTTACCAATAGACTTTTCTACCTTTACAGTTTTTTAACTTTACGATTTTTAAACTGGGCTTTCGACGATAAAATTCTTTGATTTATATTTTTTAAAAAGATTTTTACATTTTTCACATTCCGTGAATAATTTATAAGAGAATCTATTTATGTATATTTGCACCTCAAAGGTCACGTACGCATTTGTTTTTTATTTTGTCGTTCTGTTCATTGTTGACTAATTTTCCATAACTTATTGAGATCCAGAATTGTATTATTTATGACAAATTATAGCATTCAAAATGTTAAACTTTCGTCTTATATGATTTATCCCTAAAATTTGCAATTTTACATTGTGTATATATTTGTTTACTTTATAGATACTTTATTATAATGTGTAATTGTGTATTCTATAAAGAGAAAAAAATTTAAATGGCAGTTACAATAACCGAAAGTAAAGTTTCAAAAATGTAACAAACTTTTATAGTGTATTTTTAAAAAATGACTATTAAAGTACAAATTTTGAAAATAAATTTTTTTGTCACCTAAAACTTACCTACATTACATTTGTTACTTTCAAATTATATTAAATTTTAAAAATTTCATGTGGAGAAAAGCAAAAAATTAAAGCTAAGTGTCGTATCCGCAAATTGTTGCGCAAATGAGACTCCAATTAATATACTTTTGTGGTGGGTGATCATTATGTTACGCAAATAATACAAGAATATCCGTAGCATTTCATATCATTAATCACGTTATATAAGATTACTTACTCTTATTTTTTTTTTAGTTGTTCGCAATAAACTACTTAAAAGGGTCAACTCTGTACAAATGCAGATGTATGTTACGTAATTTAAAATTAAACAATTGTGACTGAATTTTGCCTGTGAAATTCACTGCATACGCCTATACATATGTATATATGTGTAAGGAAAGTTGAAATGACGGCTACGATCGGGAAGAAGATTCAAGACATGTTTTTATGTTAATTATAGAAAACGCACTATAGGATGAAAACATTACGACGAAGAAAACCGCGCTACATAGTATATTATATTCCTGATGCGTAAATACATCAACTTATATACAGTTTCTGAAAATATCAATTGCAATCGCAGTAAAAAAGGGTTCCAAATACATTCGTCAAAAGTGTAATATCGAAGTATAAAGATCACCGTTATATATCTCGCCGGAATAATCGTAAAACGACTCATTTCTCGAAAATGCTCTGCGCTCACGAGAACAGGAAAAAAAACTGTAATATACTGAAAGAGGGTGAGAGCTGAAGATTGATGAAAGAGAAGGAGAGCGAACAAATGATAGAGTAAAGTGAAAGACAGTAGAAAGAGAGGAAAATGAGAGGGAGGAGAGCCGAGAGGAGGATAAGAGAGCAAAAACGAGCGGAATGAGTCGAAAGTTCAAAATGAGAAAGAGGAGGGCCGCTGCGCGCGCTCACGCAATATATAGGTAAGTATAAGACCCTTATTGCTTACCGCCCATCGAAGCGCTCTCGTCTCGGCGCGCATCCCGTACAGGCCCTTTTTGTTAGATCGTTTAAAAACTCCTTTTCTTTCGTTTTCCCCCCGAGGATTAATTACCCGCTTGAAAATGAGCTGGCCTGGCCGAACGCTGGCTATTATATACACAGGTATATACATATATGTTATATATTGTTATTGCGTGGCGCGTGTACGTGAAGATATTTGCGCAATCAGGCGCGAGTACACCCATCTAAATTGACTGTGCGGTCTATAGCTATTAAATGAAGATTACAGGTTCGATTTTTTTTTAATTAACGCGCGCGTGTTTAATGAATTTACGACAATCTGTTACAAACATGGAAGAAGTCAATTACATAGTTGTAAATCTAATCTGTGATAATCTGACAATTCATCATCATGAAAAGAAAAAGAAAAATCAAGATTCCACCCTCGCGGTATAAGAACATAACGCTCCAATTATATAACGTGTACATGTTCCAGTGTGAAACGGCCGCGCGGATGATGAGGATAATAATTTTCCCAAGAATCGCGCTACTTATGTAGCGTGTCCGCGGAAAAAGAGGGTTAAACATAAACGTAATGACGGAGAAGGGGCCCCTTCTTACCCCCGCGCACGCACATATACCTATATAAGTATACCAGCTACACTGCTTTCCTGATGCAGCGAGAGTAAAGAGAGGGGCCTCATCTCGCGCGCGCAGGCAGGTGCCCCTGATGCACGAGTAGAGTATACATATATGTATAAGTAGCGACCCCCACTTCTATATACACTCGGGGCCCGAAGGGGGGACCCGGGGTCACATTCCAAGATGGCTGTGCCCGAGGAATGCAGCAGTGGGTGCCTCCTCCCCGCTGCCCCTCTTTCATAAGACGCTACTGCACTCTTCCGTCTCTCTCTCTCTCTCTCTCTCTCTCTCTCTCTCTCTCTCTCGTTTCGGGACTTCATCAGCTCAGCTCATCTCTTGCACATCAGAGATCGAGTAGCTCGCGCGCGCTGCACCTAGAGACGTCCGAAAACAAACTCTGAGAGAGAGAGGAGGGATCGCTGTGTGTAGTGCAGTGTGGTGTGTTGTGTCCGTTGTATTCGCGGGGCCCAAAGACGACGTGGAGAGGTGCACTTTTTACTCTCGATCCTCTCTCTCTCGCACGGATGCAGCTAAGCTAAGTATATTATATAGGTACTTACACACAGCGAGGGAAAATCACATACACACGCGAAAAGAGATCGCCGCGAGCGCGAGAAAGTTCCGCGAGTGCGTTCGCGAGGAATTTTCTCTCCTCAGCATCTCCTCTCTTCGGACCGCGAGTGCGTGCTGTAGAGCCGCGCGTATACTTATATACTTACGTGCCTCGGACTCTTGGAAGATTCGAAAAAAATGGAACGTTGCGGAGGAACCGCTACTGCTGCTGCTACTGCTGCTGCTGCTGCCAGTGCCGCCGATGCTCACATCACTCGCGGATGATGTCCACGCCGAAGCATGCTACCGGCTCGCTTTAAACAATGTCTCATAGGGATATCTCTGAGGTGGGTACCGATACCTACGTGTACGTCGATTTCCTCGTAAGTATACACATAGCACCTACAGCACGTCATATTTTGCACGCAAGAATGAGTCTGGATTTGGTCCTCCCGATCTCTGATGCTTCTCTTCTTCTTCTTCTTCTTCTGTTTGTATACACGCACACCTGTGGAGCGTACTTATATTTCGGAACCGAGGGGGGCTTTACGCACTCTTTTGTGTTTTTTCCTTCCTTTTGAGGTCGGCTCTCTTATTCGGTTGGCCGATAATTCGTGAATTCTAGTTTCCTCCTTTCGGCTTTTTCGTTTTACCTTTGATCTGCGGTCCCGAGTCCCAATCCCAACGGTTTTGTTGAATGGGGGCTAGTATATAGATATACCGCGCAGGTGGACTCTGATTGCTCAGCTTGCTTCTCTCTTATTTTTCTTATCTCGCGGCCTCTGTGTACCTGTAACTACTTACCTGTGTGCGTGTGTGAGTGTGTTTACCCGAGTAAAAAATCGTTGTTCCTTGGTACTTACCGAAATAATTTGCTGATGCACTATTCCGATTTTTCACGTTCTTTTTTACGTATTCTCCATATTGATAATTGCCTTGTGACAATAGTCTTTTTTAATTATATATTGATATTCTTATACTTTTTAATATTAGTGCACTGTTTAATATTTTAAAAAACTGCTTCTGCTTTTTAATCCTAAGAATTTTACTGATACTTATTTAAATTTAATTTTTATCATGAAAGTATATGATGTGATATTGCTAAACAATTCATAACAGTCTCAACGCATATTTTTCTTATTACCAAGGTGGAGCCCGAAGGTTCGTCGGCCTTGGCCGCTGGATCACGGGCACTGTTCCTGGAGACAGTTCGCAGGAGCAATGCTGCCTGTCAAAATGGAGACTATGCTCTAGCTGCCACATTATACACAGAAGCTCTAGCCCTGGATCCTCTGAGCCATGTTCTGTATTCCAATAGATCTGCTGCTCGTCTTAAGATGGGCATGTTTGCCTTGGCGCTACAAGATGCCGTAAGGGCTACAGAACTCAGTCCACAATGGCCAAAAGTATGTTTTAGATCAGACATAAAAAATTCTGTTGCTTTGAAATATTATAGTCAAATGTTAAAACTGATCATTTTTATCTTATCATGATATTACAGATAGTACAGTATAGATTTTGTTTTGTTAAAAGTCAGTGGTATTTTAGGTCCTTCAATTTAATATTGAATATCTGAAGACTGATACAAAAAGTATTGCAATGAAGACTCGAAGAATTTAATAGCACTTGTATTTTTTACAGGCTTACTACCGTCAAGGTGTCGCCCTGCAATGCCTGGGCCGTTATGGCGAAGCCCTGGTGGCCTTCAGTATTGGCCTGGCCCGCGATCCCAACAATTGCCAGCTACTCTCGGGTCTCGTCGAGGCTTCCCTGAAGTCACCGCTACGCGTCACTCTCGAGCCAACCTTCCAGCAGCTCCGGGCGATGAAGCTCGACGAGTCGCCCTTCGTCGTCATCTCCGTTGTGGGACAGGAACTTCTCGGAGCTGGCCAGTACAGGGCCGCAGCTGGAGTACTGGAGGCCGCTCTGACCATCGGCTCCTGCAGTCTTAAGCTCAGGGGCAGTGTCTTCTCAGCGTTGTCCAGCGCTTACTGGGCACTAAATTCGCTGGATAAAGCTATTAGTTACATGCAGCAGGATTTAGGTGAGACATCTTGTTGAAGTACACAAAAAACAAACAATCGTTTAAATCGTTTCAAAATATTTTAACACAAATTTAAAATCTTAATGAATGATTTTTTTTGTCGTAGGAGTGGCTCGTTCGTTGGGCGACACGCAAGGCGAGTGCCGAGCGCACGGCAACTTGGGTTCGGCTTACTTCAGCAAGGGTAGTTTCAAGGAGGCCCTGACGGCCCACCGCTACCAGCTGGTGCTCGCAATGAAGTGCAAAGATACGCAGGCGGCTGCCTCTGCCCTCACGAGTCTTGGCCATGTCTATACCGCAATTGGCGATCTGCCCAACGCACTTGCCTCGCACAAGCAATGCGTCCAGTTGGTTAAGCAGATTGGCGATCGACTGCAGGAGGCCAGAGAGATCGGCAACGTGGGCGCTGTCTACCTGGCCATGGGCGAGTTCGAGAGCGCGGTAAGATTTTTTAAATAAATTACATTAGATGCAATATTTTGTCATGCTTGTATTAGAGTTGGTAATGTAAGTGTATAGAGCGAATTAATTGTAAGAGGTAGAAAGCGTGATTGTACGTATTCCCTGTGATGGTGTTGTAAAATTTTTCAGTTAAGAGATAAGAGCCCCTCGTAATTGAAAAATTATACAACATCCGATGTACGATGTATTCAAGCTGTAGTGCTTTTAAAAATGCGTTATAAGTCTGATGGAATCTTCTTAATAATTTGATTTTATAATTCATTCATTTATTTTGATAGGTCGACTGTCATACGCAGCATCTGCGAATCGCCCGTCGCTTGGGAGACAGAGTTGAAGAGGCAAGAGCTTTTAGCAATTTAGGATCCTCGCATCATTACCGAAGAAATTTCGGACAAGCCATGACATATCACGAAAACGTTCTTAGAATAGCTCAAGAATTAGGGGATAAAGCCATAGAAACAAGAGCATACGCTGGATTGGGACATGCAGCACGATGCGCCGGTATATAACTTTACTATAATGATAATTAGAAGCACTGCAGTGAAAAACTTCTTTAAAAAATCTCAGTATTACATAATTCTTGTCTTAGGGGATTTGCAACAGGCAAAGCTGTGGCATCAGCGTCAGTTGGACGTGGCCTTGACAACCAAGGATAAGGTCGCAGAAGGTCGAGCCTGCAGTAATCTGGGCATTGTGTACCAACTGTTGGGAGACCACGACGCTGCATTGAAATTACATCAAGCTCACCTCAGTATCGCTCGTTCTCTTGGAGACCGAGCCGGCATGGGTAGAGCATATGGCAATATTGGTAATGCGTACAATGCTCTTGGTTATTACGATCAAGCCATTAAGTATCATAAGCAAGAATTAACTATAAGTAAAGAGGTAAATAACTGTTTTTATATTTCTATTGATTTATTTCTTTCTTTCTTTTTTTTCAACGTACCGTTTTAATAATTTCTTTAAACACCGATAAGGATAAATCAATTTTAAATTTCACTTAGGTAAACGACAGAAGTTCCGAGGCTAGTACGCACGGTAATTTAGCAGTAGCTTACCAAGCGGTTCAGGGCCATGAAGCCGCACTGCGTCACTATCGGGCACACCTAGCGATAGCTCGCGAACTTAAGGATGCGGCTGGAGAAGCTTGCGCTCTGCTCAACCTCGCCAATTGTCTGTCTTCGCGGGCGCGCTTCGAAGAGGCCATACCATACTATGAGAATTACCTGATGTTGTCACAGGAGTTGCATGATGTGGAGGGTGAGGCCAAGGCCTGCCATTTCCTTGGTTACGCACACTACTGTCTCGGCAACCACAGAGAGGCTGTTCGGTACTACGATCAGGATCTGGCGCTGGCTAAAGATCTGCAAGACAAATCAGGCATGGGAAGGGCATACTGTAATTTAGGCCTGGCACATCTGGCCTTGGGCAATCTTGATACAGCCCTGGAGTGCCAAAAGTATTATTTAGGTATGGAACCCTCTGTGCTTTTTATGGACTTATAAAAATTACTAAATGTCTCATTTTTGTAATCCAATGTTCGTACGATACAGCCATAGCCCACATGACGAAGCACGTTGCCGGGAAATTCCGCGCACTGGGTAACATCGGTGATTGTTTGCTGCGTCTGGGCGAAATTGACGAGGCCATAAAGATGCACCAACGTCAATTAAACCTGGCACGACAAGCGGCTGACCGCAGCCTTGAAGCTGCAGCCTACGGTGCCCTTGGAGTAGCGCACCGTGCCACTCGAAATTTGGATAAAGCATTGGGATTCCACACACAGGAGCTGACTCTAAGGCAGGAAGCCGCCGATCTTAGAGGAGAATGCAGAGCGCACGGAAACCTTGGTGCAGTGCACATGGCTCTGGGTCAGTACACACACGCAGTCAAGTGCTACCAGGAGCAGCTTGAAAGAGCGAGGGAGCTTGGAGATTCCGGTGTTGAGGCACAGGCTCTAGGTAAGAAAACCGATCTTTTGTTTCAAATATTTTGTATAATTGTAACGCTAAATAAATGACAACACGATTTTTTCTTCATTTTATAGGCAACCTAGGAATAGCCAGGTTAAACATGGCACACTACGAGGATGCGATAGGCTACTTTGAACAGCAGCTCTCAACGCTTGAACCACTTACGAGCAACACAGCGCTACTAGATAAGGCCAGAGCCTTGGGTAATCTGGGCGACTGTTATGAAGCTCTTGGTGATCCCGAAGAAGCAATCAAGTGTCATGAGCAGCAGCTTGCCGCTGCAGTGCGACTGAGGAGTGTTCGCGAGCAGGAAAGAGCGTATAGAGGATTGGGTCGGGCAAGAGAAGCGTCTGGAAATTATCAAGAGGCACTAGTGTGCTTCGAAAAGAGGCTTGTCGCGGCTCATGAAGTCGATAGCCCTGAATCCAGAGGTGCTGCTTATGGAGATCTGGGTATTTGTCATAGTTGAAGTTGAAAAAAGTTTATCAATGATAATTTTTAGATTTTTAAAAATTTTAACTGACATTATATATTTTACAGGCAGGATACATGCTGCTTTAGGTAATCATGAACAGGCAGTGAGTTGTCTCACACACCAACTAGCTCTCGCCCGCGGCCTTGGAGATAAGGCCGCGGAAGCTGAGGCAGCAAGTGGCCTCGGTGCGGTGCATCTACTCATGGACGATCCGGATACGGCTCTCCAGCACCATCAACTAGAGCTCTTGATTGCTGAGAGTCTCGATGCTGCAGGTTTGCAAGCTCGAGCCTGTGCTAATCTTGCTGCCACGCAAGAGGCTCTCGGACAGCTCGAAGAGGCCATCAGGTTGCAGGAACAATCGCTCAGCTTGGCCGCTGCTGCTGCCGATCTGCCAGCCAGGGCTGCAGCATTCTCCAGTCTCGGCCGACTGCATCATCTATGTGGTAAGTGTGTTTTTATTTATCGATTAATATTGAGACAGTCGGTAATCATCAATTTTTAATCAATCTTACAGGCGATCTACCACGAGCACTAAGCTATCTGCAGTCTGGTCTTTCACTCTCTGAGGGTTTGGGCCGTCGTGAGGAGGCAGCCCGTCTACGCCACCGGCTAGGTCTCGTGCACTGGGAGGCCGGTGAGCCGCAGATTGCTGTTGAACAACTGGAAAAGGCAGCAGCGCTACTGGAGTCGCTGGACGGCTGCTGCACAAGTTCGTCATTACCAGCGAGTGGACAACAGCCGAATAGGACAGAACTTCTTTCACAAGCATATCGCATGCTCCAAAAGGTGCTTGTCAACTTGGAAAGAAACGAAGAGGCGCTAAATTGGGCTGAAAGATCTAGGAGAACTAGAGATGGTGCATCCGAAGACTCCACCGCGCACTACTCTGAAATTGTCGATAGGCAAAGAGGCATTGTACTGTATTATAGGTATGGATTTATCGATAAAAAATCGATAATGAATACAGGCTCAACTTGATGAAACATTAATGTACTAATTAATTTTAGTGAGGTGGACGACGAAGTTCACAGCTGGTGTTTAGCACCAGGCCGAGGCCTTCTGCGCTTCCACTCAAGCAGCTTGGCAAATGGTCCGAGCCTGGAGAAGCGCGTGCTGGAGGCGCGTGAGGCTCTGCTGCTTGGCGAATCGGCGGGGGATACGGCGATCCTCGACGAGAACTGCCCTCCAAAGATCCCAGCTCGAGGACATCATCTCAACGCGAGCTCGTACAGTCTCAGCAGTCTGTTCAGTGTTGGATCTTTGAGTTCGAGAGCAGGTAGTGCTCGTTGGGCCCAACAGAGAGGTGGGCCTGTCTGGCAGGCACCACCAGCTCTGCAAGGACTATACGAGCTGTTGCTGGCACCTTTTGAAGATCTGTTGCCAATGCCTAGGAAGGAGCTAATTTTGGTGGTAGAAGAGTCGTTGTACCTGGCACCACTACCTGCACTGCAAGCTGGACCCGGTAAGTTATAACTATCTATTTTATTTGTAATTTATAATACGTTTTATATAAGAATTAAAGCATTTAATTTTTTTATGTATTATTTAGGTGAGGATTATCTCTGCGAAAGATTTTCGTTGCTTGTAGTACCGTCGCTTAGCGCGTTGAAGCGTCGATCTAAGACACCAATGCCCGAGGGTAATGCGACAGTGGCTGCTCTCGTAGCGGGCAACCCCTCAGTTCCCGAAAAAGTTCGAGAGGAGCATGGCTGGACCGAGAGCGTTTCATCAGCCGAAACCGAGGCTAGTATTGTCGCTGAGCTACTCGAGACGAGGCCTTTACTTGGTAAGTAACAAAATAAAAACAGAGATTATTGAATACTATTACTTTCTTTTAATGACCTTCTCCCTAACAAATAAACATTTTTTTTTCATTACAGGTGCAGAGGCAACTCGTTCAGCGGTTCTGCGAAGTCTACCGGACGCCGAGTGTGTGCATCTGACGGTACCAGTTTTTTGGTCTGGTAACCCCAGTCTAGCGCTCACGGCTGAGCAGTGTGAAGAGCCAACTGACAAGCCCGAGTATATATTGGACTGCTGTGCGGATCTGATGCGACTGACTGCTCGTCTAGTGGTCGTGTCGAGCAGCCACTGGAGCAGTGATTCCGCCAGCAATGTCAACGTTCAGGGCGTTCAGCGTCTGGCTCGTTCACTCCTCAATTCGGGAGCCCAATGCGTTCTCGTGGGCATGTGGCCGGTACCACCAACAGCTGGAAGTATACTGCTGAGGGCGTTTTACAGCGCAATGTTGCAGGGTCAAAGGGCCTCCAGAGCGCTAGCCGAGGCAATGCAGACCGTGCAGCACACCAGGCACTTTGCACATCCAGCAAACTGGGCTGGATGGTTGTTGTTGGGAGGTGATACAAGATTGTCGAATAAGGTTGATTATGATGCTGAATTTAATCATTTTGATCTAGATCGATATTTATAAAATTAAGTCTATGTTTATAATGTTTATCCACGTATAAATACTACGTTATGTTCAAGGTGGCACTGATGGGGCAAGCACTAGCAGAACTATTGCGTAGCGGACCAGAGCATAGCAGAGATGCTCTCCGTGTCACATTACATCTCGTGGAAAAGTCATTGCAGCGCATTCACTGTGGTCAGAAAAATGCCATGTACACTACACAGAAGAGCATTGAGAACAAAGTAGGTTCAGCGACGGGTTGGCGCGAGCTGCTTATGTCCGTCGGATTTAGATTTGAGCCTGCAGGTAACGGCATCCGACCATCAGTATTCTTTCCTCAGAGTGACCCAGAGGAGAGGCTCACCAGGTGTAGTGCTAGCTTGCAAGCTCTACTTGGCCTGGGCCATGCATCATTGCATGCACTTGTTCACCTTTTGCAGGTAACATTTTGAAATAATATTGTAATATTAATTATTTTGAACTTTTTTTAATAAACTTTTTAGGCTCCTGAAGCAGCGGAAGATGTGATTGCGGCTATGCGAAGGGCAAGTTGTGCTTCAGAGGGACAGGAGGTCAAACTGCCTGTGCGAGTGTGGCGTGCCGCAGGATCACATGAACTTTTCGCCAGTCTGGGCTTCGACCTCATGGAAGTCGGTCAACTCGAAGTGAGTTTGAGAACCGGAAAGCAAGTGTCAAGGCGAGCTGTGCAGTTCGCCCTTCAGGCGTTGCTCGCACTGTTTGGTAAGAATCACTTATAAGTTCTTATGAAATATCCTATTCTAAAAGGGCATAAGCTAATATACCTTATTTTTTACTTGTTTAGATACGCAAGAAGCACCAAAAAGCCTTAGCTTAGACTCGGTTAGTTCGATGGAGAACTTAGCTCCGGTACCACAAGCCGACAGAGGACTTTCTGAGCGACCGAGATTGGGTGGCGCATTTGCAAGTTATGTCAGACATCGCGGAGAACCCGATGGCAAAACAATGGAAACACCAAGTTTATCTCTTCCACATATAGATTGCCAAAATGATCAAGGTATGTATTATTAAATAAAGTGCTAGTTTAGTGGAAAACGTATATTTAAAAAAGTGTTACCAATTATTTACGATTCATTTACAGACGAACTGAGTGAGAATTTCCCACCGAACCCACCAGCTGCAGCTCTAAGTTTAAATCACCAAACACGAATCCGTAATCTCTACCCTGATCAGTGTAACGTTCCAAGACCAGGCTCAAGTTCAAGCGGCTCAATGACCGACTGGGAGAATAGTGGCCACAGTACTATCTTACGTCGTCAACCCTTACCCGCACTTCCAGCAACTGTTCTGGAACGTCTTAGTGTACGTACAGAGCTTGGTACAGGCCCCACCACCGTGAACACTCCTAGAAAGCCGCCTCAACCACTGATGTCTAATGGTAGCAACGGTAACGAACCCATAAGTGAGCAGGAACCCACTCAAACCTCGGAGGCATCACACCATCATCACCATCCCCACAGCAATATTCGCAACCTGGCCACTTCTCTCACAAGTTTGACTCGTGAGCTGACCCCTACGATTTCTGAGGTCTACCATGAGCGCAACTTGGGCCTAGGACTAGCACCCTCGCTTTCAAAGCTGCTAGAAGAGGTGGGTGGCTGTCCCATATCCGAGAACGAGGAACAGACGCACGAACTCATCGGCAGAAATAACATAGTCGTGGGACACAGTCAGACGACCAGTTGGCTGCAAAACGAGACGGAACTCTGCCGGAGAGATGAAGCCGATGGAAGATCTATTGCTGAGTCTCAGTGTAGCGCTACAAGTTCCAACAAGATACGCCGAAAAGCTCCACCACCGCCAGTGTAGTTTTATTTCATGAAGAAATTCACAAAGTAGACATCATGGTGGGTGATAGTACTTATTTAAAGATGAAGTAAAAGATTTTAAAGCAAATTTATTCAAAGAACTATCTGTACTTATATTCCTATTCAAGGATCAAAAGGTCATGCTAATATAACTTTTTTATAATAACGTATTTATGAGATTAACTGGTATACCCCTTATTATTATGCGTATGAAATGTTTTGGGAATGTTCTTATAAATTATGGATGACAATCTTGTGATATTGCTTTAAGTATACTATTTTGATGATGAAAAAATATTGATAATCAACTACGATGTTATAAAATCTACTAATCAAATAATTCCCACAATATTTCAAAATTTACAGCACTTAGTGCTATGGGGCTAACGATTCTTCTAATGAAAAGTATTTTTTCCACAAACTTCTACTAAAACATTAATTCTCTTTAAAAAAATGCATAAGACTTCCTTCGATGATTATTAAGTAATGTCATACAAATTTACGAATTCCTTCATCAGGTTATGGTATGGGAACGGTAATAGAAATGGAAAGAAACGTTTTACTTAGAATGTCTCAATATTTGAGACAGATCAAATGCATATAATTGAAGTAAACCTCATTCAATAGTAAACAAAATGGTAAAAGCAGTTTATGTGATTGAATAACTGTGCCGTCCACATTTTTAGTAGAAAATGTACTATATCAAATTTTAATATTAAACATGTAAGATATTATTTTATGTGGATTTAGAAAAAATAAATGGTTCATTTTAGAATCACTAATGAAACTCAGTTTTATTTCTTCCTCAAGAAAATTTATTTTCTAAATAAGTATCTTATAAATTTTATAAAATGCTGTTTACATATGTTACAAAAATATGTATTTTAATAGACAAGTTAGTATGGCAGAAAAATTAAATTCTGAATAAGCCTATTAATTTTTACTTTTCATAGTGAAACTCGTAGGTATTTAAATTTAAGTTAACGATAAAAATCTTATATAGAAATAGGTTTGATTTAAAAAAATCAATATAATTTTAAATGACCAGTTATTTGATCTATGAGTTCACAAGGTCCTGGACCAATTCCACATACTGTTCTGCTACCTGGTGCTACTTGTGTTTGACCTGCATCTCGCACTACATTTGATAAAAGACCTATTGCTTTTGCAGTTTGATGCAATTCCAATAATTCATCCTCAGTTTCACACTGAAAAAAGAAGAAATATTTCAATCTTATGTTACCGTTACAGTAGAAACTATGCTAATCGACTACCTACCTTGAGTGTGATTTTAGTTTGACCATTGCTTTCCCATGCTTTAAGAATTTTAGGATGTTTTCTGGCTAATTTATAGGCTGCTACCGCTGCATGTGCACATTGAGCAGCAACTTTGCCTTTTCCCATTTTTAGGTCATTTCTGACAACTAAAACCAATTTGAAATAATCATCCATGTCATCAACTGAGCTGCTTGAATTTGATGATGAGTGATCTGAATATTCCTGTAATCGTAGAATGATAAAAAAAATTGAAATAAACTACAAATGAAAATGAGATAGTTATTGTTATAAAACACATGTAGGTATACTGAAAAAATAAGTAATAAAAACTTACTTTTTCTTTAGAGGGCTGTGCTTGTTTCCTCCTATAAACTTTATACAATCCATAACTAAGCAACAATGTTAAAGGTATGGTAATCGAGGTACTTTTTAAGTAGTCTAATAATTCAAGTACAGCCTCCATTTTTCTGTATTAATAAATACTGTACATACATACATCAATTTTGCCGTTTTTATTACGGCTTCCGTTTTTACCACGTTTTGGTGATTTGCATCATACATAACCTCATCTTTACGTGTTTGTAGGGACTTTAATCTACACTTTATGTATAGGGACATTTTTGTTTAACATATTTTTTGCGAAAATTCAAAAAAACGTTAAGAATAGGTTTTCAAAATTCTTTATTTAGCTATGTTAATAAAATAGTTTTGGAAACATTATAATTGAATTTATTGAGAAAATATTCTACTGGACTAGTACATATTTTGATTCTAGTCACAATTTTAGTAAAGTATGGATTTATTTTTTAAAGAATTAAAGCAAACAATTTTACATATATTTATCTATAAAATTTATTAAAAATTTCATGCTGAATTAATTTCTTCAGTTGTCCATATAGGTAACACTTTACTCTAATCTAAAAAGGGGCTCAATCGTTCTCAAGAACTCCTTTTTAAAATGTTCAGTTGAAAATCTGTGAACAGATGACCTAGCAGCATTCCGTATGGTATCCTTTTCATTTGGAGTCATCTTAATAATGTAAGCCAGAATTTGGGCATATTCTTCAGCATCCTGTGCCAAAAATCCATTTTGAGATCCAGCCTGTGTCTCAATAATGTCAGCTCTTGGTCCACCAGAGGCATGAGCAACCATGATAAGTCCTGCAGCCATGCACTCAACTATGCTTATTCCAAAATGTTCATTCCACATTGTGTGTAAGCCAATAGTCCCCTGTTGAAGTTTAGTAATCAAATCTGAATATGAGATGTTCAAGTAGAACTCTACATTTTTATCCAAAGCCAAATGTTTTGACAAATCTTCCATATCCTTTACTCTAACTTCATCTTCGTGATTGCGTGTTGAACCAATCAATACCAGGCGTATTTTCTTCCAAGTCTCTTCATCAACTATTGATCTCAATTCATACATGGCCCTGAGCATGAGTGGATGATTCTTCTCTGGTCTAAATTGTCCTACTGAAACTATGCGAATGATATCACCCTTTTCTTCATCCGTTATCAATGGTAAAGTCACTAGTTTCTCTATATCACATGGAGGGTAAATTCGATGAATCTGCAAAGGACATTTCCAAATAGAATTGATATGATCTTCAGTCCATGAAGAGTTTACCATTATGATGTCCGCTGTTCTGCCAACTATACCATACAAAAAGGCAAATATTTTATAATATACAATTTTTGCTGCTGTCAAAAATGGATTTCTAGCTATAACTCTACGATTATTACGTGTAGAAGATCTACGATACACATGTCTCAGCATATCTGTTGATATGGTAGGGTAATGTGTATATGATGCAACTTTGCAACCTCCAATGTATTTAAATAATGGATATGTAAAGGCATAACCCATGGTATCAATAAATATGTCTGGTTGCAAAAGTTGAAGTGCCTCGAAACCAAGTCGAATTGATCCTAAACTTTGACCAAGTATTGTAAAATAAGGATAATTATCAGCTTCAACCCATTTTCTATTGAATAGGTATATAAATTTGACATTATCTTGCACCTTTATGTTAAATACTTTCTCAACATTATTGAGAATTTTGTCTCTGTCAGCATCCAAGTCTCCTGTATAAATGTAAATCTGTCCATTTTGATACTTGGTTTGTAATGCATGCACAGCAGCCCAAAGCACTCGTTCTCCACCACCTCCAGCATTGCAGTAGGGGTGAAATATTCCAATAGTTATTTCATTTTCCTTTCTTTTACGTCGACTTTTCGAAAATCTCATTCGTAACAGCGTTATTATCAATAAAGGTATAAGTACAACACATAATAAAATAGATGATAAGACTAGTTCATTGATTTCAATGAATTCTGATAGCATTATTTATATAACAATCTAAAGGATTTTTAAATAACAATGAAGTTATGTTTCAATTCTTTTATAAGGTTGACAAGTCCTATCATTCTTTTGAAGCAACGGCACATTTATTCTTATCATTTATAAGTAGTCACGTCAGAGCAAAACACTACTATATACTGTAGCTCTATACGATATATTTATCCACACACCTAAACATAACATAACCTCTATATTCCGGCCGATTTATATGTTACATACAATATGATATATTGTATGCTTCACGTGTGCAACTGGACAGCTGCTATACTATAAATATAAACTATCTTATATATAAATATTGAAGTGCGTATTTAACTATAGGTATTATGGAAAGATGTTTAAAGAAATAAAATACAATTCATTAGACAAATACTTTATAATAAAAAGTTTAATATGATCATTTAATAAT
>UCQR01000392.1:0-16726 GCA_900474235.1 Cecidostiba semifascia
TCTTGGGCCTATGTACAAAGACGGCCCTGTGTCCGTCACAATTTTGTGGAAATATACATTTTTTTGCATTTGACTGCGATAATAAATGGATGGGTGTGTTTATATATACTTTAGTCGAACTGAAAAATTTAGCAATACTCACGCTCATAAGCGTCGTAGTTGTTCCTGCTCCTGGACAAACTCGCTGTACGTGCAGTCTGCCTATAGGTATATAATCCGCGCGTGAAGAGCGTGAATTATTTGCACTCGCTAATGGATGCCCTGCTCTCCTCTCGACTACATCGCGTCCAAATATTCTAGAAACTCGAAAAAAAACAGGAAGAAGTACAGCAAGAGCTCACGAGAGCCCGGCTGTAAGATACAAAATGAGAGAGAAAAATCGGATGTATAAACAGCAGCGAGCACAGCCGGGGCTGGTCGTGCACTTTGAGTAACGATAATGCGAGACGAATTTAAATGAAGAGAGCACTGCGTGTTCAGCTATATACAGCTAAGCCGAGAGCGTGTGTATGTATGGCAGTGGCTTTGGTAAACAGGCAACTGTATACGCGCTGGGCTTTTAATTAAATTCCGCGCGTCGTCGGTGGCGAAGCTTATCGCACGCGCGCGTTTTCACGGCGCTCGATCGCCGTGGAATAATGCGCTTCTGATAAGTTATTCGATTTGTCATTCTGTGACTCGGTCTGATTTATACCTTTAGGGACCTGATCATGTTCGTTTGCTGGCTCGATATATTTTTAATGCTGAATCGATGAATTATTAAAATTATTCGACAAAAGTCTCAACTTGCATCAGGCCATATTCAGAAAGTCAAGTCTGTGTCTCTCCGCGAGTCTGGTACCCAAAATTCTCGGCTCTTATCACTCCGCGCTGTCGCGCTTATCTCGCCGCGCACTCCTTTGTTTGCCGTAACAGCAGCTTTTTTTCCATCGCCGCCCGGCGCTCATAATAATTAGCCTCGACGCTGAAGGGCGCACCCAGCACCCTGCACGCGATGAATTTTCATTTTGCGCAGACTGTGTGTGCTGACTTCATTAGGCCAGCCGCCGGCTTTTCAAATCGCTGATGAGTATTATGAAAAACGTTTTGTAGCAGCGCGACGGGTGTTCCTTTTCATTTTTACAGGCTTTCGCGTTCGCTTGTGCAGTGCAATGCATTTTTTATAAAACCGGATTTATAAAACGTTGGTCGTATATACGACTGCAATCTAGCTGAAAATGAATTTTTTTTTATACTGCTCTCAAAAAATCCAATTACGAAGAATTTAATTTTCGTCTTTGTCCGAATAACCGCCGCGCTTACAAACGAGAAAACGCGCGTTTATGATGAAAAATATCACGTGCAGTGTATGTTGTACATGAGAAAATTCTCCGAGACATACAATGTGGAGAAGAACAGTTCTCAACAGCATAGAGAGACGTCAATAAAGCGAGCAAGCGCCTGCTGCTAATTATTACGCAGAAAAACAGCGCCGCGCGGCGACCACCGATTTCAAATTAATTGAGCTGGTATAGCTCGAGGCTCGACTGTGAGGCGAGAAGAGCGAGCGCAATCTCTTCTTTAGCAGGCCTTAATTAAACGGCGAGCGCGCGTACTGCAGCTTCTTCTTTAGTGTGACACGAGAGTGCTATATACATAAGTACATAGTCGTTTTATTTTCTCCGGCTGATGCGGCGCGGCACTATATTCTTCTTCCCCATCTATTCGAAAAAGTCATCTGATTCGAGCAGCTTTGAATCGTCGCTCTTGTTATTACTGTATTAACTTGTGCTATACTGCTGTGGTAGAAATATTAGAACTATTTAAACGATCCTTTGTTATCAACTTGATAAGCGAAAAAACTTACTTCTGAAAAATTATCTCTTGAACGTGTATAAAGAAAGCCTTATTTCAAGACAGTACGTATATACTATATATTCCTGTTAATTAAAGCCCGATCTCGTCCTTTTTAACGGTCGGGTTAAGAGCCCGCCCTTTGCTGCAGTCTGCTCTCCCCCTTTTTTATCCCTGTATATAAAACTTTCTGCCCTGCAGCGGTCGCTCTCCCCTGTGTCTTTCCGTCCTATCTCTCTTCAGCTCTTTTTTCGTTCTCCCCGGAAGAAAATTAGTCGGCCAGCGCTCTTCTTCTCGGATTTCTCGTGTATATAAGGACGCGCGCGGCTTGTCGCGCTGCCCGGCTATATACTCGCTTAATCTTCTATAAGACCGGCGGCGTGCGCATCGGACTGCTCCGCGCGTTCTCCTCTTTAAGCTGTGGAATCTCTCATCTCTCCGTTTTCGAGATCGAGGTGAGAATCGTGCATGGAAAGCTTCAGCTGGGATATAGGAATATTCTTACGTGTGTGTATTATATACGCGCGTTATATAGTGAATTCGTCGCTTCTTGACAATCCATTTTCAAATACGCTCTGCCTTTTATTATCGAGGCATATTTGCGTGTGAAGGTCGGGCTTTTTTTTGTTCTGAAAATATATACGAAGGGCAGCCCGATACGCTGAATCTTTTATGCTTTAGGGCAATTGGAGTCTAGATTTTTTGCGGCTTATTTGAGAGCGCGCTCGTATAGACGGTATCGTTATCCTTTGCGTGCAAAACGTCTGCTTTTTGCGCATCTCGTTTTTGCTGGAAATCTGTGCTCTTCGATAGCATAGGTATTACAGGAGCGATAGCCGTCAGACGAGGGTCTCTTTTTTCGATGTGGATTTCAGGGGTTGTAGATAACGTGTAAGTTATTCAAGGGTATCGAGGGAAGCTCGTGGAAAAATTGCGTTAATGGTCCATTAGCGATTTTCTATACATATCGCTAACTGTAAAATCAAAATTTTATTTACGAGCAGTGTATAAACGATATATCGATTGGTCAATTCTTTTCGCTAGCTGCTGCTGATGTTTTCATCATTTTTATTCCCCCAATTCACGTCTAGTGACTCTGCAGTTGCTGATGCGACGAATCAGTTCTAATCAACGACATGCTCAATCAGACCCGGGTCGTATCAGATATACCACAATTAATAGTCGTCGACGTCTTCTGCGTGTCTACAAGATTCGTCTTCTTCTTCCTTCCCGACTTTCTCGCAGCTGTTTTTTTCGGTTAAGATCTGCTTTCTTGGCAATATTACATCCTCGCTCCGGTATAATACCTTGGGCGCGAGAGAGCATCGCTGTATTTCTGGCTCGAGAGCGAGCGCGCAAGGCCAGCTCGAGAGAGAGTGCCATTAAAAAGCAAAGTGGAGGCGTTAAAGTTAAATTGAAGTGGCCGATTGAAATAGGCTCTGCAGCTCTCTCTCTCTCTCTTTCCAGACGTGAAGCCGCTTCTTCTTTTCGTCTCGGTTTTTTCAATCTTCTTTGCGCTGATGGAATGGCTAATTGTCTGATATTCGCTACGGCTTTTTCTCCTCGAGTAAAAATTTTAATACTACTTCGAGTTACCGACGATGCTACGTACAAATACGTAAAATTAATGCAAATTCATCCAGCCAAGGAAACAATGCGTATCGTTGCGGTTATTACTCTGAGCCGGTCGATCAATGTAGACCAAAGTTTTCGTAGGTCCCTTGCGTCGAACTCTGTACCTATATTATAAAATATGTATAGTATATAGTCGAGCAGACTGTTGCATGATCCTCTATACTACCGCACGTTAGAGTCAGCTCTCGATAATGAAGCGCGCACCTCACCGTGTCGCTTCGATTATCGGGTAATCGCGAACAGCGCGCGCACTCGTGGTTAATCGTACGCGCGTCAAGGAATCTCGACGGGGATATAAGGGCATAATATTTTATATAAACTTTCCACAGCTATAATAGTTGATCTACGAAAACACATTGCGTTTCCTTCACCCATCGCTTGTCCATCAGTACGCTTTATTGAAAACCATTGTCAAAACGGAAGGCCGCGTGGATTGATGGAAACGAACGGCGAATGCGAAAAAGGTGAAAAACAAAAAAAAAAAACGGAGGTGAAAAAATTGGGTGTGAGGTCGAGAGAAACAACGCGGACGGGACGTCGATGCGACGTTTTCGAGCGGGGAATGACAGGCGACGGTGGCGGCCGGTGTGTAGCCCGGGATTTCGGCAGTATAACAGCCTGCTCTCTCTCTCTCTTGTCTTTGTCCCATCGCAGAGTTACGCTATATACAGCAGCAGCAGCAGCGGCAACCAGTGACGAGCGAGAGAATGGCCGGGACACTGTAATACCGGAGAAAAGCCTCTCGTATTACGGGGACTTAGAGGCTCGCGAGCGACTCGTCTCCCAATGTAGTTGTCGTCCTGGAAACCGGACGAATTTTCGGCCTCTCTTTCGGGGAACCAAAGTTTCGAGGTGTTTCGCATACGATGTGCGCATGTGTGCGTGTGCTTTGCCATCAGCTGAAAATAGGGGGAAGAGTACAGGATTTCATGCAGCAGTTCGCGTTCTCTCTCTTTCTTTGTGTTTTTCTCTTTTGATGAAAGAACTGCTGCTGCTGCTGAAACATTGACTTCCGTCAATTATATACGAGTATGTTTTTGCTTCTTCCTTTTTCAGTTCTGGATACTATACTGAAACACCGATGAAACGATGTGTTTTGGAAAATGTTTTGCTTTTCCTCGTTTATTTTTTAGTATCCACGCTTCGTTTTCCAACCGCTTTGCGTGTGCGCGTATATTGCTGGTTGCTTTTATTCTGATCGACATCCGTAACTTGGAAATTTTTATCCCATCTGTTACATTTCAAAAGAAATTAATACATTTAATAATCTTTCAAAGGATGTCACGAATTTCTTGATGTTTTATTAAAATCATTATATTTATTGAATATAAATCACCAGTAATATAAATGTAGCAACACATTTCTAGTGAATTTTTAGAGTTTCAATTACTATAAATTTCTTCGATTAATTACCGATGACGATGCAAATGACTGGCTTAAATAAACTAGTTAATTTATACAAACATTTTAACAAGTTGGGTCGCTAACTTGGCAGTGCATATCGATGTCGTTTGCAGATTCTAAGAATTGTTAATTAGCGAACGTTAAATTAATCAGTATCGTTTGGCGATGCTCATCAATAAATCTTCTCTCACTCTACTTTATATTCCGATGAAGTTGAGCCAATAATTAAAGCGACCCATTTTAATATGTAACATCCACGCATCGTTGCATAACATTCAACCATCAAATCAAAACGAATCGTTAAAAAAAAAAACAATTACGCAAGTGTACTTTTCGTTACTGATGGTTGTTCGTGTATAGATCCTTTCGCCGTAACACCGAAGATTCGATTGTCCGTTCAAAGCTCGATAACGATGATCTGCCGAACGGCAATTGAGTGTGCGCCTTTTGAAAGGCTCGTCAAAGCGTGTGTAACGCGCACGTCAGATCGGATTATTCGATGATAAAGAGCAAGGGAAAGAGCAGCCAAATAGTTTTTTTGATTCGACTGTTTGGCCGCATGTATCACTACTCATAATACACACGAGAGTCCCTGAAAAGCTTTTAAATACATTTATAATGTCACGCTCGAGAATCTTAAGTAAGCTGCTTGTCCACTGCGTAAAACGACTCGATGCTGCTTTATTCACTCTCGAGCCTGATATATCTTTACCAATTCGCTCGGCTGAGAGCAGTGTTTATTAAATATTAAAGGTACATAAAACGAGGCGTATATGAATCTTTATCTTGGCTTAATTTTACGATCATCAGACTTGTAAAATGAACGCGTTGAAAATTTCAATATCAGCGTTATAAAAGGCTCTTTATTTTATGCTCGAACTTGCATATATTTATTATACAAGCACTTCCCAAAGCGAGAAGAGTCAATCCACACTAGCATCATATATGCAAATTCAATAAAAGACCAATTTTACTCGGTGAGTGCACTGCTGCAGCACATAGATGGCATAGAGCAGCGTTGCATTCAAGACGTTCATTTGAGTATTTGAAAGCGCGCGCTTTTTCTTACGTAGCTACTATATGACAGAAACGGTATATTATAGACGCACTGCATACTCGACGTACACTCGACGCGACTAATAATAAATATTCATCCGACTTCAATAAATTTTCATTCAGCCTACTCCGATCCATCAAACAGAATATTATACTCGGCTTCATTCATTCGTCGTGCGCAGCAAAAGAAGAAAAAGAAAAAGAAGAAGAAGAAGTCGATATTGAAACTGCAGCTTCCGAAGGGGGACAAACATTTACCTACCATCCGATGCGCACGTATAATATTATGCGGCTCTTTGAACACGCATATAATACGTATCGGCAACACTTTCCCTCGCGTCGCCGTTATGTGCAGCGCTACAGCCGATGCAAAGCAGGCACTTGGCCATTTGTAGCGTTAGCTTCGCGGCGGATTCCGATGCTTTTCTTTCGAGGAATGCGGAAAATGCAGATTTTTCTCGCCTTTTCCGCGCATCAGGCCCTTCACGAGCTCTCGATCTTTCGGCTGCACAATGCGGGCCGCGATATGTTTGCGCTTATCTTACACGCGAGATTTATGCAAATAAAAGCCACGATCGCGTGTCAGCAGGCGGTTCTTTTCTCAGCGTAATTTGTCTCCCCTACAAATTTCACAACCTTTTCCGATCGATAACCAATATTATTATGCTGCAGCTGAAAAATGACTGATGCTGTATTTTTTTTATCTTCTCTGTGAACTACTTATTTCCATAGAACAGTAGAAGTAATTTCAATTCGAAATAAGTCCACAGAGTCGTCGCGGTGAACACGACAAACTCGGAGCGCGTGTAAAACAACAGGACTGCAATTTCCAGCGCGACGTCCTCTCTTCCTATCCTTATACACAGTTATATACGCAGAGAACATTCACAGAGGTGCGTATATATATACCAGGAGAGCCGCAAAGCCGACTTACATAATACACTGCAGACTCTCGCGGTTACGCGGTCGCGACGCGACGAGGAAGTCACGCCGTCGTCAAAGCCACGAAGACGATGCTCCTATTCGGTCCTCGCACCTCTCTGCACCTTCGTCTCGGGTTATAATCGATCCCGAGCGCCTGCGCCGAAGAGTCTGACAAGCCAACTCTGTATACTGCCGGCTAATTATGTTTTCTCGCTATATACTCTCTCGTCGAGTTTTCGATGTTTTGACTTTGTTACTGCACGAAAGAAGAGACTATATAGTAGAGTTAGTGCTCGAAATTAGAACGACTTGCTTGGCGGAAGTTTTAATTGCCGTTGTCTCGTTTGGATGTCTGCAGTCGTTGTGTGTGTTATCGCTGTTTACAGATAGTGTGACTATATATTATTCTTTTGTGCTGAAAAAGCCAATTTAGCTATAAGTATGAAATTGCCGTGCAATACGTGGCTGATTCCTTTTTTGCAAATTCATATAATGAACTTGTCGATCCAGCTCGGATGTTTTTTTTTTATCAGATTATACATTCACGTCATAAATAAGGTAACGAGTTTTTAAGCCGATTACATCAAACATCTCTCGGGCGGTGTACTTTGAGGCAGCGCAACGTCTTTTTAAATTTATTCTCGAACTAGCTTATGCAAAAATCCACGCAGCTCGCAAAAGAATCGTGTATATATACAACACTGCACACAGATGCACATCGCACAACTTGCATGCAAATTTTTTTATCTACATAAATATGACCGTGTAATGTTTTCTTTTTCCAGACGTAAGATGTATTTTGCTCAGTCTTCGCAATTCCAGTCAACAAATTTTCATCCCGAGAGTTCGTTTATAACATCTTGGCGAAGAAAAAGAAAAGATGCATTTCTGCGTTTCAATTTAAATTATCTCCTGGATATAACACGCCGTCTGGACGGCTAAAAAATAAGGAAAATATCGGCGGATCGAATTTTTCTACAAAATATACAAGAGAGCTTATAATAACGCAGCTCGTGTCTGAGCTCTCTCTCTGGGTGGTCCCTTGGTATGGATGTGTGCGACAGGCATCTCTCGCTACTGCGCGAGTCTGCAGCTTCGAATCGCGCAAGGCCATGTCGTTAATAATCCTCCGGCAACTTTAGGTTTTGTCACTTTTATCCCTAAAGCATTGAGCCGTACGTGTACCCGGTATATTTACCCTTAACGCAAGCATTGAAGCGTTAGGATGAGACCAGATTGCATTTTTTAAATCTTCTCATACTCGCGTGTCAAATATTTTTTTATTCTCACACTAGAAGCTGAAATCCATACGTGGAGGGTTAGGAATTATATAACGAGTCTGTTATTTTTACTTCTCGCTTTTACAATCCTACTGCAGCAGTCCAAACAATGCTTGTTAAAATATTTTTCTTTGACTCGTCTTTTACTATCCGTTCTTTGTTTTTCAACTTTGCGCGCGTGTATGCACGCTGGTTACTTTTTAAAAATTGTTCTTTAATAATGTTGAAAAATTGTTTTAATTTAAAATTTTAACTTTTTGGAATACAACACTGTAAAAAATGTTTTGTAAATTTACACTACTCTATAACAGTCTCCCAATTTCCCTACGCTGAGAGTTTTAGTAAATTTACAAATCATTTTTTACAGTGGAAGAACTATCTCGAAACTTAATCTTTTAAAATAACATTATACTATTAAGAAACCCAAAATATGGGTACAAATATATATTAGATTACTCAAGTGTAAAAGTGTTATATATTTGCTTTGTATTTTTTATCTATGCCAACTCGTCGCTAAGCCCTTTTCAAATAACATTTGTCGTCAAGCGAGTATAATTACCCAATAAGCTTAGCTTTGCATGACTCTATATCTACGCATGTAAAGGAGAAAGTTAGCTCTTTCTTTGCATACAAAAGACGCGCGCGTTCTTTTCGGGCTATTTGTATGACAAAACGAATGCTTACAATCTTTTGAGAAAATCCATAAAGTCAATATTTTAAAATTGGAAACCTCTATCAGCATAATATTTCTCACTCTCTCTCTCTCTCTCTCTCTCTCTCTCTCTCTCTCTTTCTGCGTTGAAAGGTATAAAATGTAGAGTACATTGAATATTCGAATTTTAGCGCGAGCGTATACTTTTTGATTAAAGCATTTTGACATAAAACGAGCGAAACTCGAGCAGTCTGGCGCGTCGATCCCTTTGAATTAACGCGCGTAAAATAAATCAATTCTGAAATTTGAAGACCTTTTATACAAAGGTATATACCGGAGACATTATAATGCTGCTCTCTCGTTATAGGAAAATGTTCAATCTCGCCTCTTTAGCCGCGACACGTGAAAGTCTAGCGCATCACATCACGCCGTATAACTGCGTCTCCAGCAACTTTTCATAACAACGCATCAGCTCTCATCTCAAAGACCAATTTCCTGTGCTTTTCTCCCTAGTTCCTCTCTCTCATTCCGGCGCGTATAGCTCACGTACCAAGCCACCGTAGGTGCATTCTCCCTCGCAGGCGTGCCATGACGGAATCCGGGGGAGTCTCCAACACCCTCTCCTTACCGGCGGCTCCTCCGGCGAAGACGAGCTGCGCCTTTGTCGGAGAAAAGCGTACGCTGCCGTGCACGAATACCTATTACTTATATATATACCTATATGTATATATGTATACCTATATTATACTGCGACGAGGGAAC
This sequence comes from Cecidostiba semifascia, assembly GCA_900474235.1. Classification (NCBI taxonomy): domain Eukaryota; kingdom Metazoa; phylum Arthropoda; class Insecta; order Hymenoptera; family Pteromalidae; genus Cecidostiba; species Cecidostiba semifascia. The sequence goes on from UCQR01000392.1 coordinate 9,547, forward strand.
GACAAAGGGATGGCTCTGCAGTGAGCCGTCGCTTCGTCATTTTCTTTCTCTTTCGTTCATTATGCGCGTGAAATTCGATAGCCGGCCTGTGGAAGGAATTAAGGCCTCCTATTGACGGATGTCGACTTTTATGGGGATTAGAGCCGAGAGAAAGAGAGAGAGAGAGAGAGAGGTATGAAGAATGTCCGATATGGCCGCCTTTTTACGAGAGACATATATAGACAAGTGCGCGAAGCTGGTCGTTCGAATAATTGATCCATTCATTGCCGGAAGATTGGATGTGCTCGAACAGCTGATGCTGTATTTGCCTATAGAGCTTCATCTGCAAAGACACAGATGGGAGTACAAAGCTTTTCGCGTATATAAAGGCGGATTTTTTTTTTTTTCGATTCAAATTTATGCGATCCTTTTTGTATGCGCTTTTGCGGTCCATCAAAGTGTCGTGCACTTCAGTATTCGTCCGCATTTACAGAGTGCAGGTAATGGGTCCATCTATCGTCAGTGCGATGATCATCAAGTCAGCGAGTATAACAAAGAGGCTGAGAGCTATAAATTTTCAATTATGTATGGTGTGTAGTACGACGAGTTATTTCGAGAGACTTTTCATCGAATATAAATTCCGTCTTTGTTTTTCCGCGCGTTTCTCTCGCCTGCAGCCATTATTTCTTAAAGCTATATACAGCCGCACGAAAATGACAATTTCAGTTTGCTGCCAACTGCAGCAGCTGCACACTGATGCATAAGAGAGATATAAATAACAATCTGCGCAACATTGTGGCTGCATCGGGTGCGTGTCAAATCGGCGTCAACGTATATGCCGGGCTCTATTATAGTGGAACTTTCAATCAGTCGAACTTTCCCTCGTTCATTACAGGCTGCACTGCAGTAGCTTTCGATTCGCACACGTTGTTCGGTATATATACTCCCACGAGTGAGTGAGCCGCCGATTTGAGGTCCGGTTCACCCGATAAGTTCGACACGATTTATATACAGGTGACTCGATGCTGAAGACAATAAGCTATAATTGCGAGTAATAATATACAGAAGAAAAATAAATTATATAGGTACTATAAGATGTGCAATGTAAACATCGGTGAAATTCCGCTATTAGGTGTATCCGCATCTACATTATACTCGCTGGTATAATTCTCGACAGCGAAAACTGGATATTTAAGGCCTTTGAATATATGGTTACTTCAAAGGGCTATAGGCCCTCTCATTGTAAGACTCTAGGGGTCTTTGTAACTTTCGCTATGAAATCTCCGGCTAAAATCTGAAAAGTTCTTTCAGTGCAGGCGCATAGAACGCTCTAAAACTCTACACTCTTGAAAATTTTTCATAGAGAGAGCGCGCGCGCAACCTCTTCTCGTCGTTCTTACGCGTAAAAACGGAAGAGGGAAAAATAAATTCATTTCAAACGACTCCTTGCATTCGCGGGGAAAGTCAGAGAGGATAAAGGGACACAATTGAAATTGCTGAAAAGGCTCCTTTTACCCGGGTATTACATATCTCTCTCTTCTCTCTGCTTTCACTGCGTTTACAAAGTGAATTATATTTTCCACGTTTGAATATAGGTATACCTATACTCTCGCGCATGCTAATGGAATAATTAAATTGAAATATATAGGTACTCGGAATTTTTAATCAATTTTGATTAAAAAAATCTAAGTCAGAATTTATAAAAAAGAGAAAGAAATTAAATAATGGTCGGAGAACCGAGAAAGGTGCGAGGGGAAAAAGCGCGCTACAAACAACAATTTCTTTCCTGCAGCTCCAATAAAAGCTCTCTTAAAATCCGAAGCAGAAAAAGTGAACACGCCGTGTCATCATCAGTATACCTACGATTCTAGGAGAAGAAAACCAAAAATATATATACAGTGGGGCGGCCGGATAAAAACTTGAAAATCCATTAAAAGTAAAGCGACAACTGACGGACAAATCGCCGGTAAATCACTAGTTTACGGCTGCAACGCGCCACCTTTTCAAGACGGCCGCAGAGTGTCGGTGTGCGCGCGCGTGTCACTCATAAAACAGAAAAAGAAATTTGTCTCTCGGCGCGCGTCTGTTTTTCGTCGTCGTCGCCGCCGCCGCCGCTTCTCTCGATCTTAATGACAAAATGCTTTTATCGTTAAAAAGAAGAGAGCAAGAAAGGACGAGAGAGAGAGGACACGACGCGCACGCCTCGTAAACCGCGAACTCACCGCTGCTCGTACTTATAAATATATGTATAGAATATTATTCTCGCCGTGGCGGCTCTGATGCTCTGTATATACGCAAACTGGAGCGCTTATAATGACGCCGAGACTTTTCGAGTGGGTCGCACGCGATTCTTTTGAGCAATATACGGGCTATCGAAAATTTTTCACAGACTACTACTACATTATAATATACGTGTGGGACGCGCACGATTGATGGAATGTTAATTAGCGGAGATCCTCTCTCTCTCTCTCTTTCTCTTGAGAGCTGTTAATGAAACTTTTACGGCCTGACTCACAATGAAGTCGTAAGTCGAGAGCTCCTCGGTCGTAAAAATCTCGGCTTCCCACTCGGAAGCATTATAAGTACCACGAAACATCTCGCATCGAGATCGCGACTCTCGATAGCCGCTCGACAAAAAAGAAGACAGGCTCATCGACACTCCGCCGTTCGCGTTCGTTCGCCGAAAGACGCTGCTGCTCATAAAGAAAAGTCCTCGGCGTGGCCTACATTATACACAGACATATCCTTGGCAAACAAAGTCCAAAAACACGCAGAGGCCTCTCGTGCACCGAGACATTAGCTCGACGGTGCGAGAAAAGAAAAAGAAAAGAGAAACAAAGTGAGAGCAGATGCGCTATCGAAAATTCGCGCTGGGAGTCGCGACGCGCTCGTAAAATATTCCCTCGGCGAGATGTACGAGCCCTTTTCGACGATGTCTCTCGCTTCTACTTCGTCTTGGCTATATATGTGTATAGCGAGATGGGAAATAAAGGAGCGCCAACAAGGGAGGAGCTTCGACCAGACTGGGAGAGAGAGAGAGTTATACTGGTGCCGAGACACGCGGTAGCGCGCGCACTTTGATGGAAAGGCCGAGGAAAGAAGAGATTGAAGTGTCAGGAGCAGCTTTCTCGATTCTCGGGGAGCAAATTTATATCTGCTCGGGAGCAGCTTGATTTTTGATCGGTAGATGGAAAAAAAATCGCTTGCGTGATAATAGTAAAAGCGAGATGCTTGTATAATTCTGCTTTTGAGGCTAATTCAAATAGAGAGCAGGAGTATATGTCCGCTCGCCATACGCAGTCGTTCGCAATTAAAACCTCGGCTTGCGAGAATTACGGAATCATCGAAAGTTTTATTTTCCAGCTCGGTTGCGGCGAACCACTGCTAAATTTTTGCGTACAGTTTTTTTTTCTCGCGTAGCAAAGAACGAGAGCTTTGGCCGCGATGAGAAGTTTGCGGCTTAACTTTAAAAGCTTTAGTGGCGCACAGCTTGATTCGTATATGCGGCGGTGAATCGCTTTAGGTATATATGTCGCATGGGAAACTACTGTTTTACGCGAAAAGTCACGAGTACGCACGGCTGCGCTCGCGTTTTTCTCTCATTTAATTATTTCTTTAACATCATTTTTTCAGAGCAGATTGTTTCAGCTTTGTTGCCAGGCATTTTTAATTGAAATAATAATAAATGCACGAATGAAGCATTTTAATTTCTTTTGTTCTATATAGTAATATTTTGTATTATAATATATACTGATGTATAAAGCATTGATACAATCCACGGCGCCTAGAACTTATAGCTGAATTTCAATGCGGAATTTCAATTAGTTGGCCGGCGCTGTTTCACCGTGCTGATCAGAGTAAAAAAAGAAGAGGAAGCTGCGTGAATCTATAAGCGCCAGGATGTATAAACTTTCTCAACATGCCGGCGACTTTGTCACTTTTAAAAGCTCGAGATTGCCTTGCGTTATCTTCGCACAGACCTTTTATACATAATAGACGTTTAGTGTTTGAATATAATGTTTAGGAGAGTCGAGTGTGTTTACGCGCGCGCGCGCATGTGTGTGTGTGTGTGTACAAATATCAGTCCAAGTGACGGGTAATCCGGTTTGCCATATGTTTCTGCGCCTGTCGCGCTAATGGCCCGTGTTAACACGCGTTATTCGGATACCGAGTGGGATTTTGCCGTTTGGTGCGTAGTTCTTTTAGTTTTTATCTGCGATGACAAAGTTATGAGCCTCCTTCGGCGTATATCCTAAGAGTTTATTTATAATCACTTATACGCGTTTCCACGCGGATTATATGAATGTAACGAATGCTACGTAACTTTGGTTAATAATAATGGTTGGTTATGGAAATTTTCCGAATTTTTAAACAGAGTCGTCGCTTATGAATTATGTTACAATATATTATATAAATTGGCGGTGAGCCAAAATTTCAGTAAAGTAAGCACAATGTATATGCACATGACGAGATCTAAACATATGAGATGCACTGCAGGGGACCAGAATCTCGAAAAATTTTTATGAATCTTTGGCTTCTGGGCTTGGAGAATCTTGTTTCAATAAATGCTAAAAAGTGCAAATAAAGAAAGAAAAAACTTGGCTTTACTGCACACATCATAATTTTGCACCTGAAGCAGACGTCAGAGCGGTTTATGTAGATGCTGTCATCGCTGGCCCAGGAACTCCTGGACCTCGTCTTTGGCGTTCATAATTACCCAGACGTCTACGCCTTTACTTTTACAGACACATTCTTGAACAAGTCTTACTTTTGAAACAGCGAAGAGGTCTATACGTAGACGCCTTCATCGCCGGTCTAGGAACTCCTGGACCCTATCATCGGTGTTTTGAAATATCTGCACATTGTATAGTTGGCACTCTTGAATAACTGAGCAATATTTCCGAACACTCATATCGGATGATATCCAGGCGAAATAGAATAGAATAGAATTAGCGTTTATTTTTGAAGTAATCAAAACAAATATACATATGACATACATAGTTTTATACTTGCTGGTTGTCACAACGGTTATCACAGACACGTCTACTTCTGATGCGTATGACACATACATCGGCCGGTCAATTCTATCGCGTTATTTTAGACAACAATGCAGACTAGTACACAATATATTGATATATGTATACATACACACAAGATGCCGGAACATACATAATTAGAACTTTCTCAAATAATATTTTGCACTATACAGATTTGGCGAGAGGAAGTTTACCAATCCACGTAGATTTGCGTCAATCGACGTGGATATTTTCAACAGGTGTATGATGGGACAGGGCTGGACCTGAACCATCCCTTCCACTAACAATGCATATATAAGGCCTCGACGAGCAAACGACCTCACTTTCATCGTCACCTTAGACAGAGTAACATCGGCTCGTATCGAACAGCTAGCCAGGTCTTTTCGAGTCAGTTACTACTCAGTGCAGTTTCAGCCGAGCTACCGGTAAGATCGTTGCTCACTGTGTGCGTCGAATTTACTCTATCGCTCGTCACAACCGAAGATGACTGCGCCATTAATCGCTATTCGGGCCTTAACCTTGGAGTACCAAAATTTGCACGAGGAACCAGTGGAAGGTTTCCGCGTGAAATTGGTCGATGACAGTAACATGTTCGAGTGGGAAGTAGCTATCTTCGGTCCACCTGACACAATCTACCAGGGCGGCTATTTCAAGGCAAGGATGACTTTCCCAATGGACTACCCATACAGTCCACCCAGTATTCATTTCACGAGCAAATTTTGGCATCCAAACGTCTACGAGAACGGCAATCTCTGCATATCAATTCTACATCCAGCAAGGAACAATTCCTTTAGCAGTGAGTTAGACTCCTTAACTTGGAACCCAACGCAAAACGTGAGAACAGTCTTGTTGTCCGTCATTTCTTTACTGAACGAGCCAAACTTATCGAGTCCAGCAAATAAGGAAGCCTCGGTGAGATACAGACGCTGGATGGAAGGCAAAGACGAAGCGTATTTGAGGATCGTGAAGATGCAAGTGGAGGATACCAAAGCCGATGCCGAGAAGGAAGGTGTCGTTGTACCCCTGACCATCGAGGACTACTGCAACAAGGTGAAATACAAGATAAAGAAAACGAACGACGGTATCATGGGTGATACCGTCGTTCGTTCGGATGATGACTTTGATAATGATATTGAGAATGATATGAACTTTTACCAATATGACGATTGCGATGAAGATGACAATGAAGATGTCTACGAGTATCATGAAGATGATGAGGATGACGCTGCTGATGACGTCACTGATAGCGACACACGCGATTCAAAATAAAGTGCAAAGTGAAAGTTTTTAGCTGATCTCGTTCGATCAGCTTGTGCAACGGCCTTGCTGCTGTAGCAAGATGGCACACGGCTATAGTGAATTAGCAAAAGTGATGTGATCCGAAAAGACTTGTCTGAAGATAAGAAAGAAGTTTTTTAGGTGACGTAATACTGTATTACTCGCAAATTATAATTACGCTACTGTATATATTAAGATTTAAGACCGTTCGACGTATTATGTCTACGATAATGAAATTAATGAATCTAATATTACAATGAAATTAATGAAATTAATTAATCTAATATTACAATACTTTAATAAACATACAATAGACATAAAAAATATCTTCTTAATAATACTTCTCCCTTCCTAGTCACACATTTATACTCAAGTCTTTTCATACCTTTGCGTAAATGGCATTTCGTTTAAAAAAATCGGTTAATTTATCGTTAACGCTTCATTATTTGCAATTCAAATCTAAATATTTTTTTATTGATCTTTAAAAAAATGTACTTCACATAAAATTAAACATCATGTCGTCTATTTCACGATATGCAATCGACACGCAAGTTCGATGTACTACTAGCTAAACAAATCCTTGCGTGTAGGAGGCTGAAAAAATCCAACGCCGATCGTTCTACACCAGTGACAATTATCGTTCACTGCGCCAACTTCATCAGCGCGTTGAATTAAACTTTATTGCGTTTGTAGATTAAACTACCTGGCTTACAACACATTGTTTGATATATCCCTGACTGTATACCAGATGCAATCACGTAATGTATATAGATATATACGGAAAATTCCCACTATTTCTAGTTTACTTATTTACACCTGATTGAACATTATTCTACCGCAATGCGATTTTAGACTAAGATATTGATCCGTCTAACGTAAATAATAAT
>UCQR01000392.1:21943-37881 GCA_900474235.1 Cecidostiba semifascia
GCAGTATTCCGCGGGCTACATTTCAGGAACTTAAAAAATCATTCGAGCGTATTTTCGAATCGCTCGACCTATATTTTCGATACACTGATTTTAATCAACCCAAAGCACTTTGTAACTCGTGGGCTTATCAACACTACCTCATATAGGAGTGTATTTTATAAGAAAATCCGAAAAATTTCGTACATTACTCAAACTGTACGCGGCTGTTTGATTTATCCGCTTATATATACAATGAAAGATTTTCCTTTCCGTTATAACGGCCGATGAAGCAAAGTAGAGTAGACTACCTCGAGCCCCATTATTCAAAAATTGCCGCTCAATCGCATTATCCACCGAGAGCAATCTTCCAGCTCGAAAGGAAGCAGAAAAATTTAATTTCCGTCAAATTTTTCCGGCGCTACGACTACGCGACTCTCCTGCGAATTGCCCGCTCGTGCAAAACTTTGCAGGCCGCGCAGCAAAAGCTCCGCGAAGTCGAGAGCTCGATTGTCGTACTTCTGCAGCTCGCCAGAAAAGGAGGGAGGAAAATTTTCTTGTCGCGCGATTGCCTCGATAAACGCGCGGATTTATGATCGAACTTTACCCTCGTGGTCGGGCCGAGCTCGCCCCGATTGCATTCCGATCACGTTCACGACGCACGCCGCGTTTCTATTTCTCCAAAGCTCGTTTTTTTATATTCTCTTCTATACTCTTCCTTTTATATGTTTTATACATTTTTGCACCCGAACTGTGAGGTGAAAAAGTATATACGCGGCTGATATGAATATACCAGGTTCTTTCATCAGAGAGCGCCTTTTTAACGTAGTGCTGATGTTGCTGTTTTTCACGCGGCTAACGTGTATATAATTAAAGTTGAAGCGAATTGAAATTTAAGAGCCGGCTTTACTTCATTTACTCGCGGCTCTAATTATAAATAGTATATAGCTATCCGCGTAGTAGGAAATTCGCAGGTATCCGTGACTTGTTAACGCGCATTCATAAACCCGCCCGCGCGCTAAGTTCAAGAGCGTATATACAGAGGTATATAATCGCTTGTATCCACAGAAAAATTAGCGCTGAATAATTCAAAGTAAACAAAAGCGCAGTGGTAAAAAAAAAGAATGCGCTAGAAATAAAGCGCGAAAGATAACGAGCGAAAGCCCTTAAGCCAATTCTAGTAGCGTGCGCGCGAAACACAGATATTGCGAGCTATACTATACTACTGTAGTGAGGATAAAAAACGGGCTTTTGCAGTTCGATAATTCGCCTTTTTCGACACACATTTCCACGCTATATACGCGTTATATACGGCACCGAAATTTATAACTCACGCGCATGGTCTCGTCGTGAAAAGCGCGCTGCAGTAGAGGCGCCAAAGAGAGAAACGATGAAAAATAGCTTCTTCGTCGCACCATCAAAGTCTTCTTCTTTTCGTCCGCGACGCCGCTGAGATAAAAAGCCTCGGAGGTATAGTATATATTGTGTATATAAGTGTAATCGGCTTGATTTATTGCCGATGAATATTATACGCGGAAACGAACTTTTTATTTTTTCGAGCTGCGGAGATGTAGGTATATGTTTGTTCGCGGCGGCGGTAGCTCGGAATTATCTCCAGCCGAATGTTTTACAGATAATTCCTGGATGAGGCGGCGCGCGGGGTAATTCATTTGAGGGAGAAGGAGGTGCGAGGAGCACAGGTGCCGCTATCTTTATTGGTCGAACGTGTTTCGGGTACAGGAGAGAGTCTCTCGCGTGGCGGCTGATAAAAGACGTCTATGATCGTTTGTTTGAGAGCCGGCGAGCCTTTGCTTATTATACTCGGGGCCTTCTTGGAATATTTTCTTCGGAAACGCGCGGGATATAGACCATCATGAAAGGGTCGAGACGCGTGGGTGTTTGCGCCTCAGCGATAAGGATTATCGCAGGGGGCAGTAGTAGTGTACGATTTACTACATTATATCGTTCACGTATACCCTTTGTTTTGTTTCATGTGGGAACAAAACAGTTTGTGTGTATGGAAAGTAATAAAAAAAAGGTAAATGCGTTTAACCTTTAGCTCGTAAAATAATTGAATGTATTAAAAAAAACTTGACGAGCCCATCAATCCGGCAAATTTATATCAGAGAAGCAGAAAAATGAAAACGTCGCGCGCGGGTTGCGATTAGATTACAAAGTCACGCGAGCTGCACTTAGCTGCGGGAAATCGAACGATCATTCATCGCGCGCTACAGCAGTGCGACTGCTTATACACTCGTATATAACTTTCGAGTTAAGCGACGCGAGTTGTGCATGTGCAGCATTTAAAACATACACGATGCTATACAAGCTAAATAGTCGTAACAGATATACGTCTACAAGCTTACTATATATACTACTATTATACACTCGTAAACAGCGTGCATCTTCTCAAGTCCGCAATAAATTTCAATTTCACCATCAACACACGCGCGCATCTTTGAATAAAAAGTTCGTAAATTCGACATTGTTCCTGAGCGCAGTAAAAACACACGGTGCTTCCTTTTACATCGTCGGCTACTACAACCCACCCGCGAGACATTGCAGCGCTCACAAGTGTATATATCCGGCGCGGTCGGCTATACTCTCTCGTATAGGTGTATATACCGGTTTAATGACTTAACGATGGCTTCATCTAGCGGCGTGTCGATCGTCTATGCTGCTTATAAGTTGCAGTGCAGCATATGCGCTATAGTCAAGTGCTCAGAGCCGGAGGCTTCATTTCGCAAGCCGGTGTTCTCGAGATGTAAGTGCTGATGGAAGAGGCGGGCACGCTATGTATACCTGCTTGTCTTTTTGGACAGGGGGTATAGACGGTTTATGGGAATTGGCTATACAGCGGCGTTGATGTTTTTTTTTTCTTCAAGCTCTACGATTTCGATTGAGCTTTCAGCTTCGAAGTCTCGTAACAGTTTGTTTGCTGTGGAAATGGTTTTCTACAACTATATCGCAAATCGGATTACACTCGACAAAGTATACCCTGCAGTCCAGTTTTTCATTTTAAAGCCGGAGTTAAAAATAAGGCTTTTTCATATCCACACACATATAGTAATAGCTTCATGTGCACAAGTGCTCATATACCTAATATACGCGCGAATAAAAAATCACAAAAGAGCTGTGCGTATAAACGCAGTGAAAAGGCGCTCAGATTATACCGAATTATTCGAGCTGCAGCAGCAGCAGCAGCAGCGATCTCTTTCATCGCTAGCTTGCGTACTGCAAGCACTTAAAGCCGAAAAGATTCGCGGCGGTGGCGGCGTTATCTGAGCTGCTTTAGCTGCAGCCGCGCGTGTTCTCTATACCTACGTCCCGGCTGTTTATCGTTGGCAGCGCGCTCGCGAAACTTTTAGCGAGCGCAAAGTTTGCCAAAGGGCGCGTCTCCGTGGCTTTGCTTATACACACGGTATATATATGTATACGAGAGAGAGAGAGAAATACTCAGGCGATTATGGCGCGCGGAAATTAATTTTTCCCTCGGCGTGTCTCGTTCCGTTTCGAGCAAATATTTTCAAAGTGAGAGAGAGAGAGAGTCAGATCAGTGCAATTTCGCGGCACGCTGTTTGCCTTTGCGCTTGCCGCCCTGCTGATAATCGCTGTCTCAGCGGGCCGTGTATATATCGTCGCGCTGTGGAACGAGAATTATTTCAGTGTCGTTATGGTATACTATACTCTGCAAGTTTGATGACTTGTGAATTTTTACTCTACTATTAAAGCGAGATAAATTTCATTGAAAAAAGAACAGCTGTAGCGATTCCAAGAACATCTGTACAGCTTGGAAGACCACAAGCGTCGAATTTAAGCAAGAGTAACAAAAGCTCAATTCTGGACCACCTCATAGTATATATATACGTGCGTATACAAGCGCGTAAAAGCGACAAAAGCAGCGACGGGAATTTACGTGCAGCACGCGCTTAATGGAAGTAAATAAAGCGCGCGCGAGAGAGTGAGAGAGAGAGAGAGAGTATAGAGTCGATCCTCGGTCCTCCTTTCCAGTTCCTCTCAAACTTCTTCCTCGTTTTCTTTTGCAAACCCGTCGAGCGAGGTCCAAGGAGAATACGCGCGCCTTCGACTTCCCTGATGGCCTTGCGCACAGAGAGTTCGTAAAGACGCTCGCGCGCTGGTAAATTACGCTCGAGGCTCTATATATACATATATACACACCCAGCAAGCAAGCACACGGCGCAATGTCGATTATTCGCTGCGATAACGGTGTGTGTGTGTGTGCGCGCGCGCGACTTAACGTCTTAAGCGGCTCCGCACTTTTTCTTCCACTCGATTTCAGCCGATTCCGATCGAACGCAATTTTCGTTTCCTGATGCTCTGTGTAATATACCGGCCGTTTCGCAATTAAGGGCTGCGTGAAAAATCGGATACCTATACTTGTTTTATACATCATAGTCGCGAGCGCGTGAAAATAACGCTGTGCAATATAATCCGCTTAATATATACCAGTTATACTTTCGTTTTTTTTTTTTCAATTAAATCGTATATAAATGGCACTTTGCGCGCGGAATGTATATGTGCGAGCGATATTTCAAACCAAGTCATATTATACGTAATGTCTGTTTAGTCAGAGAGAATTATCATTAGCGTTGATCATTTAATAGCGGCTCCGAAGAGCCAGTGACTCCGCGAGACACGTTATCGATCATATTTTCGATCGCATTTTCATCAAGCTGCTGCGGAGAGATGAGACCGTCTCCCACGTATATATACACTTATATTAGACTTTCTTTTTTTTTCCCCCGAGAAACGCGCGCTCAAAGCTCTTATAGCAGCAGCAGCGCGAGCTTTTAATTCGTCTCTGTAAGTACTCGCGACGTCCGTCTTCTCTCCTCTCCATCTCTTACTCTTCCAACGTCTATATCGATCCTTATCTTTATATGGCGCGAGGAGGCAATCCCGCGAATGTGAGGGGGTTATCTCTCGTCCAGGTCTTCTTTTACTGGCGCGAGCGAGCGCGTGTCTTCCTTACCTTAACGTCTCGTCTCTTTTGCTGTATAGCAGCAGCCGCCGCCCCCTTTGTCCGTGCGGTTATATTATACACCAGAGATATGTGCTCTGTGTACACACAGCGTTTGCCAAGCTACGGATTAAGCGCGGAAACATAGTATTTTATGTAGATGGCTCTGGGCTGTATGCAGCGCTCTCGTTCGTCTTTATCTCCTCTCTCTCTCTCTCTCTACTTTTCGTTTCTTTGCACCGCGATGAACGTGCGATTTTGCATAATGAGCGGAGTTTCTTTATCGGGAAGCACGAATAAATCAATTATGCTAAGTGCGCATAAATTATTTATTTTATTCCCGGAGAGGTATATGCTCGAGGTGTTCAGGGGGGGCTCTCTGTGCTGGATGATTCTATACGAGGAAAGCGCGCGGCGATTTAGATTGTATCGAAAAGTTTTCGAGTCCTTTTTGAAACTGTTTTGCATAGCGAACGAGTGTGTTTCCATCAATTTGCTGCTGCTGCTAGTCTGTATAAGTGAGCGATCGTTTAATCGGATGGAAATTGATTTTTTACACTAGATGCCCAGGAGTTTGTCGAGTAAATTTTTTCGCTTGATATATTTATAATGTCAATCCTGCTTATACTTAAGCATCAAGATTATAGCGATGATTTACTTATTCAAATTACGACATTAATCGACTTTAATACCCATAAGAAGAGGCTTGGCGTTCTTGAAACGGAGATTTTCTATAATGATAGCATTAAATAGTATAATCGTCGGCTGGGGGATGATGGAAGGATCCATTTACTTCATATATCCATCCTATTCCCAATACCAGTTAACAACAATTTACAAACATAATTGCTTCAAATCAAAATCAATGTATAACGTCCTCGCAACAGAATAATTTAAAAATTTCGAAAAAAACTAGCTTTACCATAAACCGCACAGATGGAAAAAAAGGGAACATCCATCCGCAAACGAAATTGGGCTGTGTGTGAAACAAACTGTTGCAAAGGGGGACGCGATCATTGTCCCGACATGCAGCGGATATAAAAGGCTGATGCTGCTGCTGCTGCTGCTGCTGTGCAGTATAGCTGCTCCCAGGCCCGTGAATACCGAAGGGAGCAACACCGGTAGCAGCTGTGAATACTGCTCGGTGGCGCGTTGAATTAGCGCGATAAGGCTGGCCGGCTTGGTGCGAGAGCTCGCATGAATATGCGCGTCCTCGTAATCGGGCTTCATGCGCGCGTATACCGGTCCCCCGTGGCGCATAGGGACTATTTGCGCACGACGCGCGCTAACGACGCTAAAAGCGCGCGCGCGCGCGCGTTCGCTCCCGGGAAATATGAAATTTCGCGCGCGCTCTAACACGAAGCCAGAAAGAGAGAGAGAGAGAGAGGGAGAATGAGTGAGAGTGCTCGGTGGTCGTTCGTTGCAATATACGACTCTGAGTTTATGGCTTGGCTTAGGACTTGCACGAGTAGTTCGCTGGATATGCTTGCGAGCCGATTTCTTTATGGTACGATCGCTTTGAGATCTTTGATGTACTGGATCTACGTTGCTTATATGTGTGTATGAATAAAAATCTAGAAATAATCGGCCGTTGGGAGGAGTGCCGAAAAATGGCAAATTTTCAAAAATAGAGCACACCTATATCTAACTTGATTTTTTCTTGTTCATTGTGTTCTAGAAATGATGAAAAGACAAGTGAACCAGATTTCACGTGAATATAGTAATTAAAGTAGCCATTGTTCAACGGCATGCGCATGACCTTAATGTCTGATAGGGGGGGGGGGCAAACCAAAAAATGGTTACTATAATGTCAAAAGTTGTTTTGTAAAAAATTATTGAAAATTTACAATATATATATGTATTATAACAATTTAAATTGATTCTACACACACACATTCAAACAAACTATAGATATATGCACACACTGATAGGTGAAAATATAGTTCTCTCGAATAATCGCACAACTGCGGCGCACATGCAACCGACGCAAACTGCAGACTAATCACTCCTACGAATGTTCCAACACCTGGACTCGTTAATTCCTGGTGCGTCATTCTAACCCGCGCATATACATCCCGGTTAAGAGTATATCGCGCTGTGGCAAAATCAGGATGCGCGAATTCGCGCAGCTGTTCGCATAGGCCATAAATGTTACGAGAGCATTTCTCGCGCGCGGAGCGACTGCTTTCCTCTATATGTATCGACGAGTGAAGCTTTTGCCTCTTCGATCGTATCGACGCGTTCGGTTATATCAACGGTACGTAATTTTAGGGCACCAGCGGTGCCAGTATATAGCGATCGCATGTGCGAGATGCATGAGCCGTTCGCTCTGCTAATTAGATTGCTGCACCCTAGCAAGCGTCATTGTACGATATATCAGGGTCGTCGATCGATCGGCGCAAACCTGTATCGAAAGTGCATGCGAGAGGAGTTAAAAGCCAAATGAGAGGATTTGCAATTTCTGAAACTTTTATATTTTCGATATCGCTGATATGTGATGGGCTTTCAGCCGAAAAGTAAAATGGTGCAAATCTTTTGATTCGTTTAATATAATATATTCTATTATACCATGTATACCAGAAAAGCATGTCATTCCAAATCAATATAGGTATAGCTCTGGTCAGAAATTCAGGAACAATTCTGCCAAGCTCATCCTTCGGGTGCAGCACAGAATTCGAGCCAGGAGGGGGGAGACATCTATCCTCGATTCCTCCCGCTCGGCAGCTGTAGCCCATAAACATCTCGTACACACGCGTAAGCGTACGCTGTAGACATCTCAGATGGCAGATAATCGGATACGGCAGAGGAGACCGAGTATCGTAGTCAGAGAGAGAGAGAGAGAGAGAGGGAGGCATCGGTATACTACATCCGATCGACGTCGATCGATCGTAATTAATTCGCTGCGTCCCGCGGACAAATAGCGCGGTTACCGTCTACAGGATAAGGCCTGAGAAGCTTCCCCCCCCCATGTCTGTGCAGTCGAATTCGCGGTAAACGAGCCTAACGCGTTTATCGGATAAGCATTGGCTCGGTGTGCACTCGTATTCTGTTATTTAGATGTGCGTTCGAAGAGAATAATGATATCATTTGTGAGTAGCCGTGACTGTTTTTCTTTTTTTTCTTTGATGATAGTAAACGAGTTCTCGTCGACGAGAGTGACGCGGTTAATTATTGTTAGAGCAAAATGCAAGTGTGTAAATATGTCCGAAATAGTATGTGAATTTTACGGGCTATTGATGTTTATGATCGTGTCAGATGGAGGTCAACCGTTATTAGAGATGGGTTGGAGAACTAGACGCAGAGTGCACGTATATTAAATGATGGTGTTAAATTTTACGCTCCTGCATGAAACATACATTTTCTTTTTTTATTTTGACGATGTTCACATCCTGTTGCTGCTTTACAATGCATATTCTGCTGACAGAGTGTAATACTCTTTATTAGCGAAAAAGAATCTTTATAAGAGCTACTGTTTAATTCATCAAACAATTATGTAGTATATGAGGAAAGCTATACGTTAAATAGTATATAACGTACCTACGTAGCAAAAATCTGGGACAGCCCAGAACTTGCGTAAATTGACACCCGAGCCGAAGGCGAGGGTGGCAAACGCAAGTTCTGGGCTGTCCATTTTTGCTCCCGTATAGGTGCGTATACTATTTTTCACTACGACTGCGCCGAAAGTCCAAATTCCCTCCAGCGCGCTGGGAGGAAACTTTGACTTTCGGCGCAGGAGTGGTGAAAAAAATTTTGAATCTACATATCTGAGGCCATTTTTTTTTCTTGCTTTACATCCAGTATACTATTATAAATATCGTATTATTTGAAAACAACAATAACTGCAGGGACATTCTTGTATCTACATCACTACCGTCTCATCGCTCAACGATATCGGCTTCATTCTCTCGAACTCACCCGCCCTCATACTCGGGCATTCCAAAATTCCAGACTCCGGGCGCTTTCGCATAATCTCGGCGAATTTCTCGGAGGCTCATATCAGAGCCAAGCGTTCGCTCTCGAATCGATAGAGCTAACTGGAACAAGTTGACGGAGGCTCAGCATCACTGTTCATTATACCCTCGATCCGTGTTCGTGTTATAAATAAATATTTTTCTCGTCTAATAGCATATCAGTTATTGTCAAATAACGTATACTTGCAGCGAGTATTCCATTATTATAATACTTTTTTTATTAGGTTGCTACATAGCATCATAGGTCGCAAAAGGTGAACAGATAACGAAATCGTTTTCTCAAATCTTAATCAGGCTTAATTAAAAGCGCGTACGTCAACCTCCCGCTGACTCGATGTTGTTGTTGCGTATATAAGGCATGACATCGTATTATTTAGTCGCACCTCGTGCAGCGCTCTCGTATCATAAGAGAAAAGCAAGCCAAGTTCAATGCGAGAAACGCGCTCCGAGAGAAAAAAAAGAAGCTTCTCTCGCAGTAAGGAGGAATGTTTTATGAAAGCAGACGAAGGGCAGATCGTGTCGGCCGCATGTGCCGCGTCATTGGAACCGGTCGCGATTGCGTGTCGAATTTTGAATTGGTCGCCGCATTGTCCTGAATAAATGGAGAATTCAGCGTGAAGCGCGCGTCAATGTCAAAAAGCCGCGATGCCGAGATATATCTCTCGTCCGTTTTGTTGATGCTTGATGCCTCGGATAATCGAATGATGAGTAAAAATTTCATAAAAAATAAAATAATTATAATATATTTTGGTTGATATAATGCGCGAGTAGACCATAAACGTAAAGAGAATAATATATAACAGCGTTTCGTGGCTCGTTACGCAGCCGAGTTTATTGAAATTATATCCCAGAGCTTCTGTGCGCAGATGAGATTGCTATCGACATCCTTTTCTCTCTCTCTCTCTCGGTGCGCGCATCAGCGACAAAAGGCTTGAAACACGCGGCGAGACAACGCCACAATCCAGATAAGCTACCGCAGTATACAGCAGAGCCTCGCGGTAGCCTAAGTACTTAAAGGGCGCCTTTTGTCTGCAGCGCGCGAAGGAGTCGGCTCAGACGAGGATCTTAGAGACGACCTGTTAACACGACCTCGAGTTCAAAGGAGAGACTAATGGCGAGATGGATGAGAATGCTAAGGAAATTCAATTTCAGAGCTTGTGAATATTTCTTTAGTATATAAAAGCTTTAAATACAAGTCGGAATTTGTTAGGCATGATTAAATGCTGCTCGATGAATTCGCCTTGTTATGTTGTTATGTAGTGACATTACTGCTCTTGATTGCTAATGTGGATAATGGATGAAAAAGCATGTTGGCAAATATTTGTTATCTGAACGTAAGTCGGGATTCCTGAACAATGCGAAGGCTGTAAAACACGAAAATTGCGAACATTTTATCTATTTCGA
Source organism: Cecidostiba semifascia (assembly GCA_900474235.1). NCBI lineage: Eukaryota > Metazoa > Arthropoda > Insecta > Hymenoptera > Pteromalidae > Cecidostiba > Cecidostiba semifascia. Next base: position 32,276 of record UCQR01000392.1, read on the forward strand.
TTCATTTTTTTCTTTTCCATCTGGGCTTTTTTATACATTCATTGCTAATTGAATACTGTCAGAGAGATCTTGGTAATATTTTATCGTCTTACAAATTTTCATCAAAACAATTTGAACAGTAAAAAAAGTTCGCATACAAAGCATCGATAGGATAAAATTAGTTTGAAACTTGGCAGCAGCACTTGAAAAATTCTTCGCCATTCCAGGATACCACTGACATATTTGTTTGTTTTTTCTCCTATAAATTTTCTCGTATACTTACGAGCGCGGACTCTCTCTCTCTCTCTCTCTCTCTCTCTCTCTCTCTCCAGATAGTCACTTCAAAAGACTCTGAAAGATAAAAAAAAGCGCAGTAAACTACAAAGAACCTTGTTGGTAGGTAGCTCTCTGTATATCCTTTAAAGCAGCATCAGTATACAGCAGCGCACACAATACACCTCGAGCTCTAACCAGCAGCAGTAGTGTCGGCAGCACACAATGCTCCAGTGCTCGCGGAACATATAACGGCGGATCGCGCGAGCGAGAGATGGAAAAAGGAAGGCGAGAGATGGACACTCTGGACACTCATTATATCTATCTCGGGCCAGCATTATCCCTGCGCCTGCAGATGTATACCTGTATACACGGATAGTAACATCGCGTGCGATACGTGCGCTCAGCTTTGCTCTCTCTCTCTCTCTCTCTGTGTTTGCACTCTCGGAGCAGCTCTTGTGCTATCACGGTTGAAAGAAATTGGCGGACTGCCATCGCGATGTCAGGCCTTGCAGCGGTTGAATGGCACCACCGCATAGACCTATGCTTTCGTGAAATTCGGATGAGACCGGCTGGTCGATGATTGTTGTTGAGAGAGGCAATATCAGTTGTTGTTTTTCTTTCTTTTATTCCTCATCCACAGAACAATGATCGTCGTTACGATAAGCTATTTCGTGTACTGGCTAATTAGAGGTTGAGTAACGCGCGGCATTATTGATATGCTCGCGTGCATGGCTGCAGCATCAGCTCGTCTATATATGAAAGCTGTATATATGTGTATGTAATATCGTCATTTTGGAGCTGGGTATTATATATCGGCGATCAGCGTCGCTGCTAACGACCCTGCTGCAGTAATGATTAATTAATACTCAATGAAGTATCGGGTTTCTTATGTAATGCTACTGCTGCTGCTACAAAGCTTATCACATCTGCTGATAGTAATTAATCTGACCTGCAGTCGGAATCAGGAATAATATTGCTGTGTATGTGTTTACGAATATTTGCAGCTTTAGTTTATCATGTTGATCTAAAATATGCTTGAACACAGTTTTGAAGTGTTATGCAACAACGCAAGCAGTTGTCGTTGCAAACTAAAATTAAGCTAAGCTACGGATGCGTGATTTTGTAAGAGGTTGTTATCGAATTCTCAATGGTGCTTCATGTAGAATGCATAATTATAGTCGCTATATTATAATCTTGACTCTCCGCGCGCTTCTGTAATATAGATACCCTCACTGCGCGCCTTATTAATCACCTCACCGCTCTCTACACCCTAGTTTTTCAACTTTTAATACTAGACCCATAATATTATACAAGTATAAGGTTTGCATTTTTCGGGCTCTTATTTTCATCGCCGAATTATCAGTCTGACGCGTCAGACCACCATGTCTCCATGCAGAAGCTTGGCGAGAGCACGACGCTGCAGCTATTCAAATCTAATACAGAACCTCCATGCTCTCTTTCTCTCTCTCTCTGTCCCCCCGAACGATATTCGTTGTTCATAGCAAGTACACATCCTCCGTCCGTGTACTTCGTGTACATCGTCGGGTGGGATATCCTCGACCTTTGCTCCAACAGCAGAGCAGCTCCTGCAGTCGCCCGCAGCTCTAACAAGCCTCGACACGAGCTATACGCTCTACTCCGCTTTACTATTATCGATCACCGATCGCAATCTGGTTATCTGTACATTAGCCACGCGCAGTATAACGTCCAAGGGGCAATTTTCAGAGTCATTCAAAAATTATCGCCCTGTGCCTTGAGGCCGAGTCTTATAACATTAACGACGCATATCCTGTGTGTGTGTGTGTGCTTGTGACAAAGAGGCCAGTTGGGGGCTTTATTAAATATTTAAATGACGAAGGAGGAAGATGATGATAGAGGGATAGTGACGAATCATCACTAGTGGGAGAGGCTCGATGGCTGGGTGCCAATAGTCCAGTGAGAAAGTACGTCGTAACTTTGTAGATAATTAGTTTCATCGATCGTTGATCATTTCGGAGTTTAAAGTTTATACGTAATAAATTTAGTAAAGATTGATCTTTTCTGCAAAATTTGGAATTATTCAAACTAGAGTTATACATACGTATACCTACAATGTGTTCATTCAAATAATTGGTAAAAGAGTTATTGTAATCTCGATACAAAGGTATCACTCGAATTGCGAACGTTATCATAAAGAAACCAAAAAATAAGTGCGGAGCCACGCCAATGCAAACATCAATCGGCTTCCCTCGCCTTCGGCATCGCACCTCTCATCGTTATAGCAGTCGTTGCGACTGGCAACTGAGAAACGTAATTTCCTGAAAACCAGGCGCGTAATTTGGAGAACAAAGCTTCTCGGCGCATTGGCCCCGTGAAATCGTAATATCGTCTTCGCTCCGCATTTCTCTCTCTCTCTCTCTTGTCTGCTTCATCACTGTTGTCGCTCGCTGGGGTGTAAGAGAGGCAAGCAGGCATCAGCTGTATATACATACATAGTCTTTCCTCGTCGCATCTTCGCAAGGCGCTGGCGTGTCAGCTCGACGTAGCAAAGTTATGAGCGCTCGTCGCTTCTCCTCTGCGCGACGCCGGGACCAAAGTTCCGTAACTTTTCGGCAGTCGCGCACGAGCAATATAGTAAGTGCAAATTGAGCTCTTTCTCGCACTCTCCCCTTGATGCTATATACTTTCTCCCCCGTCGGCCGAGCGCGGCCTTGATAAATTCAATTTGAATCCATTTTCTGGGCTATTATTTCAGGGGATATTCTATTATCTGAGAGCGAACTCTTCGGAGCGTATGATCGATGAATTTTTGAAAAATAGCGGCTTTTATGTTGATGGAATAGCCGAGGGCTCGGAGCTTTTGTTGGAAATTGAAAGGCGATCGGAGAGAGGAAATATGTTTTTTTTTTACGACGTCGCTTAAATATTTTGCAGATGACTATTGAATTTATTCAAATTCTCGAGCTGTGCTATTTTGCGTTAGGTTTATCGGTGCTAGATAAGTAAAAATAGGAATACACGATGCGACTGCTGCGACCGTCAGTAGAAACAGTCGAGCATTGTCAGACGTCAAAATAACGGACGTCCTTGCGATTTAGAATTAAATTTTATTATAAAAATACTGTACCACAGACCTTGAAAACCGAACGATTTTCACCGAAGCCTCATACAGTTTCGCTCTCACGTGTCTCGCATAAATAATATCCGGTCCCTCGGCGATCGGCCATTAAAAAAGTACAAAGAGAGACTTCAATCTCTCTCGAATAAGCTCTCTCCGCAGACGAGGTCTCGGAGCAGCTCGTGAATCATTTTCTCGCCTCTCGATATCTCCTCTGTATACAAGCGAAACGTCCCCTGACCCACGAAGGGGACCGCATAGCTACTATCGCTGCCTTCGATCTATCGGTAGTGGGGCCTTTCTGGAGGCGCGGCTCTCTGCCCTACACCTTTCGCAGTTGCTATGTACACCGACAAACTTTGTATTGCATTGTATAATATAAAGTAGATATTGTGAAAAAGTTGAGTAGTTATTTTCAGCTAAAGCAATTTTGTATTGGCGCCGACGACATTGTTAAAGCAAATATTTATACGTATAACGATTTTAGAAGCATCCGCGGCCCAGCATCAGCAATTGCAAAAGATTTATTCACACAATATACATGCAATAAAATGATTGTATGCACCTCGAGCTGGCACGGCTAACTCTCTTTGTGTCTCTCCGGCTCATCGTGACTTCCTCCTATCTACTCTCTTCCTGCAGCAGCCTCGTGCATAAGCATCGGCGCGCGCTATCCCCCGGAGAGGACCCCGATGCGCGAGCATGCGCGGCACATTAATATTGCCGCGCTGCGCCGCGCCGCCGCCGTCGTCGTCGTGTTACATTGCCCCTTGCGAATTTCGAGCTCCGAGTCCTTCTCCTCCTCCTCCTCTCTCTCTCGCGCTCTGTTCTCCAATGCGTGTCGATGCTTCCTTCGTCCCTCTCCCTCTCTCTCTCTCTCACTCGCTGACTTCCGTATTTGCACCGCGTGCGCTCCGTATAATATAAACGATCGCGGAGCGTGTGCACACATGTGCGGGGGGTCTATTTGGCGAATTATCGTATCGCACCTTTTTCTGTGGAAAGGACTTTATGGAGTACCGTTTATCACAGTTTTTTTGATCTCATGATTTTGAAAAGCAAATTAAGAGTATAACACATATAATTTATTAATTTATTATAGCACCAAGTATTATTCGTAGACGCCTGACATTATAAATCAGCATAAGATTAGCATTTAATGATGCGTATTTAATAATTGATATATGCTATAGAATCAACGAATAATTATTATACATAATAATTAGTATAGTGTAATAAATTATGAGATTGATTTACATGAATTATACAAGCAGTGCAAACATACCATAATAAATTTTACTTTAATCGGTTATTCATAAAAACGGTGACCATTCGACATTAAAAATTGGCATCGGGATCGTTACACTCGTATATAGCTACACGCTGGGCACAATAAAGCAAATTTATCGGGAATAAACGCGTTGTTTCGGTGCTCGATGTGCATATATACGCAAAAAGTAATACTTTAAATCGTATCACGCGACGAGCCGCGCGGATAATGGCAAGCGTAGGTACAATAGATCACGCAGCCCATCGTGTAAATAAAAGAATGTCATAATTCCCCTTTGATAAATTGCAACCGAGCCTGCATTGTTCTTGTTTACGCTCTATCGGCTAAAATCTTAATGTCTTTTCTGCATTCGCATCGACACTTTGCTCCACGCTGTAACTCGATTTACGCTCGTCGTTTCGCAAGCATCGCCTGGAAAATACGCGAAAAGTTATTTTTTCCTCTGGTACTTGCGCGCTAAACGCTAATAAAAATCACAGCTTTCGACAGAGCAGTTCTCACGAATGTCAATCCGCAGCAGCCTATAGATCATCGTTTTCTTCTGCACGGCGGAAGATGCTCGTTCGCCTCGTCCATTTTTTTTTCGAGTCTCTAGCGAATTTATGGCTCTATTATTGAATACCGTTGGCTGCTGCGAGCAAAGTATCTATAAGTAAGAGATTCGATGATAGACTCGATGCAAAGCGCCGGTAGCTAAGACCATTTGTTGTGGACATGATTTTTGTTTACTCAAAGAGAAAGCTTTGAGTTTGTTTTTTGTAAGAAATGTAATTGCAAAATAATTGTAATAGCATAGTACTTTTGATTTTATTCTCCCCCTTCATTAGCGTACCAACTCTTCCAACAAAATGTTATTATTTGTCGAATTTGTTTTGCGAGACTATAAATTTCGATTTAACTTCGATACAATAGTATATTGTGTATCAAGGGCGTAAAGTGGGCTTTTTTAGACCGAGTGTGGAG
>UCQR01000393.1:0-19549 GCA_900474235.1 Cecidostiba semifascia
CGGAAAGCAAAAACACGCTGATGAATCAGCAGTGCAGTTTGTCGCAAATGGTGCGACAAAGAGGAGTACTAGACGAGTCCAACCTCGAACTCACCTATGGAGAATGAAATCCCGAGGACATCAGCAGTTGAGTTTGATAAGCCGCTGGTTTGACCATTAAAAAATCCAAGGTCGCTGAAAAATGATTAAATTAATAAGTGAACTAGAGCGAATATGACGAGTAAGTGCGCTAATGACATAACCTAGAGTCTGTTTTTCGATGTCGCGTGGCGTTTTTTTGCACCTTGCACAAAGCGCAAACGCAACAATATTATTGCTTCCAAAATTGCGTACCTAGTCCAGCTGCCTTTAATCGGTGACTCAAAAATCTCAAAATGCTGGAAACCTGGGAAGAATTGAATATGGAGAATCTGGCAGGATGGGTAGCCTCCGCTGCTATGATTTTTGGTGGAGTCGTACCGTTTATACCTCAGTGTAGGGAGATCAAAAGGAAAGGAGATACAGAGGGCTTTTCTCTGTATGTCTGTTTGGCATTATTGATTGCCAATACTTTACGTATATTATTCTGGTATGTATTTTTTATTTTTTATACTTTATAAACTCTTCAAGATCGTTTGAAGATAGATGCTATATACAATACTATGAATTTCAGGTTTGGGAGGCATTTTGAGTTACCATTACTCTTTCAAAGTATTCTAATGATAGCCACAATGTTCTTTATGATTAAAGTTTGCATCAATATTAGAAGTAAACAGCAGATAACTAAGCAAAAGGATAGAGTATTCACTGGTAAGTATAAAGTATTTCAGCAGTATGCTGGTATGCTATGCTACTAATATGCTAGATTTTATTATACTTAATATAAAGATTATATATTTTAAAAATTTATTTCAAGTTTTCAATTATTTAAATAATTTTTAATTTGATTAAGATTTTAGAATGATCATTTTTATATTTTGTTAATTTTACATTTGTTTATTGTATTTATGCTTTTACTTTTTTTTTGCTTTGTTTGATATGGATTTGAGTAGATTTCGACACTAAGTACTTTTGGAAATGGACAGACTTCCAGTCTTACGTCGACTTCATGCTGCTCTTTGCCTTCGTGGGAGCTGTAATGATGTACCTTTTAATAGATAGTCCAATATTTGTTGAATCCATTGGATTACTTGCTCTGTTAACGGAAGCAATGCTGGGTCTTCCACAATTTATTAGGAATTTTAGAAATAAATCTACAGAAGGAATGAGGTATGATTGTCAAAAGTTTCAAATTATTTCAAGACTGACTTTGTATCAAATTGAAATATTTTATTTCAGCATTGCAATGGTGGCCATGTGGACCATGGGAGATACATTCAAAACTTGTTACTTTATACAACGTAGCGCACCAGTACAATTCCAAATCTGTGGAGTTCTTCAAATTTTAATAGATTTAGCAATACTTGCTCAAGTTCATCTTTATCGAAATAATATACTATTGATTAGGTCATCTGGTAGAATAGATTAAGAAGTCTTGGCTAACCAAAACAGAAAAAGAGAAATTGTACATATTTTTTATTTTGAACTACTTATTTGATGCATAAGTTTGTCCCATTCTAGGTTTAAGGAGAGTGTATTTTTATACAGTCATTTGATTAAATTTTATGAAGATTTTTATTAACTGTCATAGTATTTACCTTCTCTATCTCGTCATATTATTGTTTAAAAGTAAAAAAACCCTAGTCTTTATGATAAAAAATGTTATAAATGAATCGTAAATGTAAATTTATATTAATAATTAAATTAATGACTTGTGAATCTTAATGCATTTACTAAAAGATTGAAAATTGTAAAAGAAGATATTTTTTGACATAAAATATAAATATCACGTTAACTTGAGCTTCTCTTCTTGAGCTAAAAGTTGATTCTTTATCTTCTGCAAAAGTTCCTTTTTTACAACATCAGGTACTCGACTTCTTGCCCTAGTTGTGACCATTGCCAATAAGGCATCATATGTTATATCTTGTCCACTTTCCTTTATGATTTCCTTACAAATAAGTTTCACTTCATCTCTCCATCCACACTCCACCAGTCTGCGTCTCAATATTTCTTTCAAGCTACAAGGACATACCCATGGTTAACAATTTTTCAAATACAGCTATTCTTAAATAACTGACATTTGATCAAAATGGAAACAAATTTGCTCAAACTGTATCAAGTACTATTTAGTGACTCACATATAACTTTACAGATATTTAATATCAAAATCAAACAAAACGTAATATTTTTATTAAAAATTAATTACCCATCACGATCTCCAGCTTTGACTAATGTTTGGTGCGGTGAGGTTTTCATCTTAAATTCCTTCTTTGATAGCACTACTTATTTACAATTTACAAATGATAAACAACTTTTTATCTTGCGTGGTTAGTTTTTCGGTAGAATATGGCAATATCCTTTGTAGAATTGGTATTTCGGATCAGATCCAATGATTTAGAATCTGATCGAAAGAAAATGATGATAAATATCCAATTGCGACTCTGTACAGGGGTTACTTAATGTCTAGTTGATCTATGAAGAGCGAGTACTATTCGCAAGGGAGACTATATAGTATATACAGGTATAGCATAATAGCAGATATACAGGACGACGAGCGACAGCTGATTGAACTGATGCGAACGAAGCTACTGCCTGTTGAGAGGGCGTTCGAGTCGCTTAACGTACTCGCGATTACTGGGGATTTCGCGTTTGTTCAGACATCACCGTATCCCTGCATATTCCTAGGGTCTAGGGTGTACAGCGCACACCAGTCGTCCACTAGCTCTGCACAGTGGGCAACGTCGTCAGAACAAGCGAAGAACTGAAGAAGTCCGACAACTGTTAAATGACAATTGCATTGGCGGCTGCGAGTTAATGACGACTAACGAAAACAGCAGCAGCAGGTGAAATGGCAGCCGAAATTAAACCCGCGCCAGGCATCAACCAGGACAAGTTCAGCAGCAACAGGAAACCTATACTCTTGTCGAAGCTTGAGGGTTGCAATGACGACGTCAACGCTGCCGTTATCATACCCAGAGTCGACGGTGTTATTAGCGTCTGCGATGATAGGTTAACCTTGTTACTCTACCTATTGTACACGTCGATGTCGTCGATTGCTGTTTACCTCGGCCAATGTCTTCTGTGTATATGTGTGTGCATGGGTGGTGGGCTTGGGACTAATAGTATTACTTATAGTTTTTGTCTGAATCAGAAGAGTCGTAGGTAATCCTATTAATTTATTTATTGTAATCCTCTACATGTATTAGAAAGGTCATTCGGAGCAGTCAGCTTCTTTGTTGAAGTATTAGTGACTGAGATCAGAGCCTGCTTCAGATTTTATGACTGTTGGATTATTCCATTGTTTACCAGATTCCCTGATTGCACTTAGTAATGAATGCACTTTGTCTGACTTTTTTACATACTAAGCAGCCGTCAGTTATTATGCATGCTCGCATTAAAAAATCAATAGTTTTCATAAAGTTTTTGTGCTGTGTATGTGTTTTCAAAACTATGCCTGTTGCTTTTTGTTGTGTTTACATTCTTTCAAATATTCATTAGATCTAATATTTTGGAAGTCGTCTAATCACTTGTTGGTATTGTCTAAAACTGGTTTTGTGGCAATGATGTACAGTTAATTTTTAACCATATGTTTTTTATTTTAGAACTGTTAGAGTATGGTTAAAACGTGATTCAGGTCAATACTGGCCAAGTGTGTGCCAGTATATGGTGGCAGCTGCAACTTCTATGGACTTTTGCCCTGAAACAAGACAGTTGTTTGTTGGACTTGAAAATGGCAGTATCAATGTACGTAAGCAAACATATTTTATAAAAATCAATCTTGCTAATTTTACAAACAACTATCATTGATGATGAACAGGAATTCATATTGGAAAGTGACTACAATCGAATGACCTCTATACGAGAATACATTGCTCATCAAGCAAGAGTTACAGGTGTCATATTTGCCTTGAGCTGCGAGTGGATTCTAAGTATTGGGCGTGACAAACTTTTTCAATATCACAGTACAGAAAATGGGCGAAAAATTGGAACATTCCAGACTGATGCTTGGTACACTGCATTACAGTATCCTTTCAATTGAGAACTACTTTTATTATTACACATTTCATTCAAGTATATGCTTGTTTGATTTATTATATTGAAATATTAAAAACTTAAATTTCCTTAACAAATAAACAGATTTGATGCTCAATCTAAATATGCTTTTGTTGGAGACTACTCTGGTCAAATACAGATGCTGAAACTTGAGGAAAATGGTTGTAATTTTGTAACTACGTTAAAGACTCACACTGGAAGCATTCGATCATTAGCATGGGATAGTGAAAAGCAACTCTTGTTCTCTGGCAGTTTTGACCAAAGTATTATTGTATGGGACATTGGAGGACGTCAAGGGACTGCTTATGAATTACAAGGCCACCAGTAAGTTTTCTTGTATTTGCATTTCATGACTCACTTAAAATCACTGTAATTATCTAATCTAATCCAAAAATCGTCTTTTTAAACTTTTTTTTGTAGCAATAAGGTGACAGCATTGTGTTATGCCAACACAGAACGTGTCTTATTTTCTGGTGGTGAAGATGGAGTAATTGTATGCTGGGATATGGCAGCTAACAGAAAGGAGACAGCCAATTGGGTTGAATCAAACACTTGCCAAGTAAGCAGACTACGTTTTATTAAATTAAATTATAATTCACTAAATACTAGAAAACTCTATACAAATCTTCAAAAAATTAGGCTTGTGGACGACCATTTTTCTGGAACATCAAAGCCATGATGGACCAACGTCAATTTGGTCTGAGACAACACCATTGCCGTCATTGTGGTCAGGCACTATGTGCTCGCTGCACATCGCAACGTATCCCGATCCCCTCTATGGGATTCGAATTTGAAGTTCGCGTGTGCGATCCATGCCATATTCAATTAAAAGCTGACAAGTATGTATTCAAAGCCCTAAACTATTTACGAACTTGTTTATTCAATAGATAACATTGTAATCAATATAAATTTTATTTTTAGCCAAACATCTTTAGCATCTTTTCACGACGCTAAACACAGCATTGTTTATATGGATCTAGATGCCCCTCGAAGAAGGCTTTTGACTGTTGGACAAGATCGCATGATTAAAATTTGGGATATCACAGCTCTGCTTCAGTAAATAATCTACTAATTTAGGCAGGGCAAATACAACACATGATACTCGTAGCCTCTCTTTGTGACAAATCAATTCATTTTCGGCTGTTTTACAACACAAGTGGTTGTCTAACGACAAATCAGTGTAAACAGAAAATGCCAGAGACAAGTGAGAAAATGAATTTTAACAAACTTTTATATAGATTCACCCCAAATAATTTCAGGTAACATTTAAATTCACGTAAACATTTATAGTCAAGAAAAAAATTCTATGCTTTACTGTCATTTTCGAAGTGACCAAAACTTAAAGTGCTGTATCTAAGTATTTGTGCTGTAATATGAATAGTTTGTTAAAATACGTTAAATTTTCCGATTATCAGTATGAAGAAACACAAAGAAAAACGAATCAAATCAAAAATTTTTTATGTGCTCTCCGATTGGTGAATTGAAAAATGGATTACGTGAAAATGGGGAGCATTAACACAAGTAGGATTACTAAGGTACACTTTATACTATTTCCTAGTCGTCCTAATTGTTATTAATCATTGTTTTATATTATCTATCATAATTAATCTATAAACTAATTTAAGGTACAAGTTGTATACATTTTTTTGTCACTGTTCATTGCTTCCATGTAAATTGAATGATTTTAATTATCAGTGACGTTAAGAGTGATCTTCCTGAAATACTTAATACATTTATAAAAATGAGATCAAATGTTGCTTTGAAGTTTTAAAGTTATACAAAGAAATGATGAAAATTTTTAAAGTGTATAATCTTGTACCAAAACCTACAAATACTGTACCTATATATGTAATAATTTAAGTGTAATGTATACTTCACCATGCCACTGTATTGAGCATGAGGTAAGGCGATGGCTGTTAACTGTTACGCTATAGTGTTATTTAGTTTTCTATATAAACGAAATATATGAAATATATATACGTTACGGATTCATATTATTTGAATGTGACGTCAATTCGTGTATTGTAAATGATATAATTTACAAAGTTGCATACGAAATCGATCAGTTTGTTAAATCATGTATATTTGCATGTGTATTATAACATTTATGTATCGATAAATTATTTATGACTCTCTGTCGATACATTATGCTATAAAACTTGCACGATCACTTGATTAAACTTACACCTCACGTGTAAATAAAAAAGTGCAATTGCTTGACATCTTATCAGGATGTAATAATGTATTTTAAAACCGGCCATACGAATGAACTGTCACTTGCTGCCCGAGACGGAAAATAAAATAAACATTTTTTGGATCTTTTTCAAGTTATTCGTATAACAGTATGTAGAAAAAAAGGTGATTAATATATACTTTGAACAACGAGAAAAATTGACTTATAAAATCAGTAATCGCAGACTCGATTGTAAGAACAAGGAAAAATCGATTAGTTATAGTCCATTAAATCGCTTGAAGGTTTCCTATGTTATGTGAACCGTAAAAGTCTAGTTTCTGCCGGAGTTTCGGCGTCCCAAGCGAGTGTTCAAATTTTTTCTAGCTGACATTTGCTATAAAACTATATAATATTATACAAAGCTTGCTAGCGATTTATTTTGACGTAAGAATCGTTGCCTTCTTCTGCAGAGCTACTTGTAAAGATGACGAGAAGTAAAAAGGAATGATGACTATATGACGCGCGCGGACTTTGCAGTATAAACTTATGTATTCGACGAACAAAAAGTATAAAAAATATATTTTCAATATAAATGTGTATAATATGTGGAAATGATATGCTTAGTAAAAAAAAACAACTAATATACAAATGTCTAATATGAATATTAAAATCGTGTATTAAAAAATGGAATTCGATATGTTTGGTCTCAACGTGAATCGTACGTACTACTTCCAATTTTAACAATAACCCAACAAGCAAAAGCGAAACTTGACAATTAGCGATTTTTAATGCCTATACTAAGCAAAGTGTTCAGAAAACGAGTGAGTATCGAAAAGTGAATTTATTCGAATCATATAGATGGAAAATTAAGTATGTATATCTTCCGCGAGTCTCGTGAAAATCATCAACGCGCGATGCGATTGTGTAAGCTGCATCTCATGCTATTATAACGAAAATCTGTAAGTCTGCGAAAAATTTATAAATAAACATTTGAAAAAACAAAAATTGTTTTTGAATTACGTGCGCTTTTTGTCGATAAGGTTGATTTCTACGCTATAATTCAATTTTCAATGATTGTTAAATTTTCTGACGCGACGAAGGTTTAAACTTATAGCAGTCCTTAACAACACTATCGGTACACAATACACCAATCGATGTATATAGGTACGCGTATAGTTCACATTGAAAAATCGAAAACGTCAAAAAAATCGGTCGATAAAGTCAGTCGCCCACAGGCCGGCTCGGCAACAGGTGCATTCAGGTATGAATATGAATATAGCTATATATGATAGCCGCAGCTGAAACCGCTTACGTGGAAACTGAAAAGCCTTATTCCTCGACTTCCAAAACTCTCCGAAAAAGCATCGTTCAACCACCCCGACTAATTTCTCCCCTGCATTAATTCAGCGATCCCGGAATTCGGACTGTTACACGCATCTGCTATACCTAATAACAAGTATACAGGAAAATTAAGCCACCTATGAGCAGGGGAGATGGTCTCGCTTGGCTTATCGCGGCGGGGGCAGTCAGTCGATCGTGTTCCACGAGCGCGTTCAACGTCGGCCGCGCACCAACCAACCAACGTGCAACGTGGATCGAGCGCGACAGACAGAGTAAGAGAGCACTGCAGAGCAGCAGCAGCAGCACACTCCCACGTCGGCGGCGGAGAAAGCGAGACAGAGAGAGAGAGAGGAGTTGGGCACCTGAGCTCTCCCTACTCTCTCCCGCAGCCGCCGCACCTGGCACGCCCGCGCTGGTAACAACTAACAGCGTTATTCCTTCCGCGCCAGGTATAATACGTGTTAATGTGCCGGTCGCCGCGCCAACAGCAGCTCGTGAGCTCGTCCTCCGGAACAGAGGCACTCACGCTAAAACTCAACTCTGTTCTGTTCTTCTGTTCATATAGAGATAGCTCCTCCGAAGGAGAGCAGCGCCGCTGATGTGTATGTGCCGTCTGCCAGGCTGCCATCGGCTACTCTGCCTCCCCCCTGTGCGCGAGTAAGAGAGAGAAAGGTGCTCTCCGCAGGTCTATCTATACGTTTACCTACGGCAGCAGTAGTCGTGCTGCTGCTGCTCGAGCTGGAGAAAGAGTGAGAGAGAGAAAGAGCGGCGTCTCTTCCTTCCTTCCTGATTCGTATAACGTATATTATAAGTACCTGTATAACTCGCGAGGGTATAACGTGTAACTTTGTGGAAGCCTGCAGTGCGTCGAGTGTGCCAAAGTGTCGTCGTATTCTCTCTCTGAGATCAGTGGTGTATGCAGCTATACGTGTATATACTGGTGTGTAATACAGTATACTAGCATCAGCAGCATGTATATGTGAGTGCAGCAGCCGCGCTCCGATGGAGTTCACGGACGTGTGAGCTGCCGCGGGAGGAAGAGGAGAACGAGCAGCGGCTCGAACTGCTGCTGGGCCCGAGAGAAGAACCTTCTCGCTTCTCGTCGACTCGCTCCAAGGTATACATATTTTAAATTAGTATACGTGGATTTCACCAAATTGCTTATCCGTGTGTGTGTGTGTGTGTGTGTGTGTGTGTCTCACTTTTTTCCAAGAATTTTCATAAACCGTGCAAAGTCAAGGTCATTACACTCGATATTATGAGTGAAAAGTGTAGTCTCGCCTTTTTCAGAGAGCATGCAGCGTGCTATATTCATCTCGATGAAGGGAGTGAGGAATATATACCGATCGTCTCTTGCTTCTCGCAAGACCGAGATCATTTTCGAGAACTTTTACTTTCTCCCGGTATATACGGGGCTTTTTTTGAGTTTGCCCAAGGTGATTCCGCTCTAAATTTTGGAATTGGCGCGGAGCCTTATTGCTACATATACATACATATATGTACACAGCGCCAAATTTATGGGCAAAAACCGGTATTTCCAATTTTTGCAGCGTTACGCCGCGTGTATATACGTAATCGTTACCTCACCCGCCGATCGATTAATTAAAATTTTATTCAAAAATAAACAAATAGCGTTGTATATAATTATAGTCGTAGCTAAAACCGCTTCCACGAGCCTGATGCGGACTTTCGACAGTAGGTTAAAATTGAAAAAGCTGTACATGTACAGGTGTATACCGTGAGGAATTTTTCTCTCAAAGTCACAATTCTCTGAACTATACCTGCTGCAGCCTCTTCCGATGACCGACGGACGCGCACCTGTTAGCCTGATGCACAGTGCACACGTCTATACGCTCGCGCGAGCGCATACAGTTTTTCCCGTTTTTCCCCCTCGGGCTTCCGGAAAGCGGGCGAGCGAGAACGATACGTATACATATATGTATATGTATGTATGTGTATAGGTATATATATGTATACACTCTTTGGCTGCTCCACTCATATCCCGCGCTGCCACCGCCGTCGCTGCTGCTGCTGCTGCTGCTGTGATGCCTTTTGCAACGTCGGCGAGGGCTCTCGAGCGTGCACGAGTTACAGAATACCGCCAGCCAGCAGCTCTCTGAGCTCTCTGTATACACATTAGAATAGAATTTTAGATTAGCGGCTATATCGCAGGGAGGGCATCCTCGCGATTGGACGTGTTTCGTAAAATACGCTTTATTTCCAAAGCATTTTTTTTTTTTTTCGAGACCTACGATCTGCTCTTATTATACACGTATTGTATTATTATATGTTACAAAAGCTAGATACTCTCCGCGCATAATCTACGACGTGAAAGTTATGTTTTTCTATGCTGGGCTCATATATGTAAAAAGTCTATACCTCGCGCGAAGGCGGTGAGAGATCGCGAGCAGCCTCGAGTGATTATTATTGTAAGAGGCATCAAGTATATGGGACAAAGCGTTAAAGTTCGTCGAATAATGCGTTGCCTTGTGTGTGTGTGTGTGTGTGTTGTTGTGCGTCGGTGAACTCTTTTGTTGCTTATGGGAGAGAAGCCGCGCCGGCGTTTTTCTTCCGGTTGTCCTGATGGCAATTATATATCCTGTCGAAGCCTTGTATATTCTTTTTAATGAATTTTCGCTCGTACATATTTTTCGTGATTGAACAATATATACACAAGCGTATTATAGTGTGTCAGACATTTCGCTGAAGCGATAACAAAAATAATCCTCGACTTGGGACGTTTATCATTATTAACTCTCTCGTTGCGTAACATCTAATTAAACTATACTACTTACCAATCACGTTTCGTCTTTCACGATAGAACTCGAGCGTCTTGTTTTGCTCCGAAAAAAAAGGTTTTCTTTTCATTCAATAACGCTCTCATCAGGCTTCAGCGCATGACACTACATATTTATGAATCGAAAAGTAGTATACGCGTATGGAAGACATCACTATATAGCGCGTGTGGAACCACAGAGACGCGTGATCAAAATTTACCATTTCTCTTTTACCAAA
This sequence comes from Cecidostiba semifascia, assembly GCA_900474235.1. Classification (NCBI taxonomy): domain Eukaryota; kingdom Metazoa; phylum Arthropoda; class Insecta; order Hymenoptera; family Pteromalidae; genus Cecidostiba; species Cecidostiba semifascia. The sequence goes on from UCQR01000393.1 coordinate 10,661, forward strand.
GTGGATCGTCGCCGTTGATTATTTCGGAGCACGTACATATAGCTGTTCCCATTTTTCTTGCGCCGTGTCAAAACAATTCAGCAACACAACTTTTTTAGGTCCTACTTGCGCGAGCCGATAAGGAATTTAGCAGTATAACAGATCGGCGAACGGAACTAATTAAGATCGCCTCCTTTATATACCGCGCGGCTTCTCTTCATTCAGTTTTCCAGACGCGAAATACCGGGTCTAATTGGGCTGCTCTGCCTATATAACACGGAGGACTTGAATTTATGTAACGCTTCTCGATTTTGGAAACTCCTATTTTCTCCTTTTGGATATATTATCCAAGATCGTTAGAGAGAACAATGGCAACAGAGACGTGTATAATATACCGCAGTCGCAGCACACCGATCAAATCAATCTCCGCAACTGAATTGCAGAAAGAGAGAAAAAAAAATCTCTTTCATGTCGGCATCCGAGGAATCCGTCATCGTAAACGCATGCACGCCGAGAACCACGAGCAAAATATACATATATATAAGAGAACAGCTATAATCCAGCGGTGAGCTGCAGCGGTGCGTCCGAGCTCGCGCATGTGTAGCTCGAATGGCTCCAATGGCGCGCGCGAGCACGGAATCCTGTCAAGCGAGGTAACCGGGTCTCTTGCTCGGGGCTCGCGGCAGCAGCGATGACTATATACCTTATATACGTTATTATAATACACAACCGGGCTACAGACGTGCGAGAAAAACACATATCGTGAGTTGAAGAATTTTCGTAGCTGAAAGTTAATTTTGTGGATTATCAGCTGTACATGATGATAAGTCGATCGAGATATTAATAGAGATTGGGAGTTGATGATCGATTGAGTTTCTATTGTGTGATCGAGTGTCGTGGAGGTGTCTCGTGCAGCGGGTGTAAAAGTGTGATAGAGTGACACGTCGCCTTAGTATATGGGGTAAAAATCCATTTGGAGCAGAGTGCACTCGCGGCTAGTGATGTCAACTGTGGGATAGCTACTGGTACGTGTGTGTAAAAAGCTCTATTTCTTCTTCATTGTCGCGGTGCAAGATACCGAGATATAGTTATAATTCTAAAATTGGTCAGTTTTGCGCAAAACGAAGAGGTGATAAGTCGCGCCTTGATTTCTCTTTGTGCATCGGCAGCTGTCATAATATTGATGGAACGTGTATAAGGATTTCTTTACACTTATTTCTAATCGTGCCTTTTCACCAACCTTCACCTATATATGTACGCAGAATATACTCAATATAGTACACGAATCGCAAAAATGAGATGAAACATCGCCGCACCTATACCAGCCTATACTTCATAAAACACAGCGAGTTTTTCTTCTCCACTGCATCGATAACCAAAGCTGTACGAAAAGAAAGCCGGTGCGCGAGCCCAGTCGTAAAAAACAAAGCAAATAATTGCCGGTCTCTCCTGGCGGCAACTCGTGAAAAGGAGAAGCACCGGCTTACTCTGTATATATATATATATATATATATAACTCATCGCCGGCTCCGCAATTAACGGATCTCTGCATCACGCGCGCTTGCGCATATACATATAGTAACACTACACGAGCTAGGATATAATTCTTTGGCTTTACTTGGTAGGTATAGCTACAGCTCGTCTGTATAGCTGATGAAAAAGAATGTGACTGTGAGTGTATAAACATCAGTACCAAATCAGTACACAGAGATAAGGGAAAGGGCGACAACTTTCATTTGGATGATACTGATGAGACCGTCCGATTTTATGACTCAATAGCGATTTTGCATCAAAGTGAGTTGCTCCCATCAAACTCCTATATATATTCCGTCTGAATTATACTATGATGAGAGAATGTCGAAAGTGAGCGCAGTAAAAGTACAGGAAGAAACTTGGTCATCTGCATTATACAACAAGTTAAAACTGAATTTGCCAATCGAACTGAGAAATTATATTATTATAGCCTGCAAAGCATTTGGTTTTGTAATTTAATTTACAACGCGGCGGCGGCGGCGCATGTAAGTAAGCTAAATAACAGTAGTGCCGCGGCCCCTCTCAAACTTCTTGGCAAATCCTTTCCGCTATATATTCTCTAATTTACAACGTAATAATAATAACGAGCCGCGCGTCTTTCCCTTATTCCCGACTGCAATTATCCCCTCATTTTCCGAGGAAAAAAATGGCAAAGCGTTTAACAAGCAACGATAGGAATCGCGTAGCTGCTGCAGTAGTAGGCCATGCAACAATGATGCCAAAAAAAAACATCAGCGTTGCACTGAATTTTCCCACGAGAAAAAAGGAAAATTAGTCGCGCGGCATCCGAGTCTTATTCCAGCGCGACGCGATTCATTCTCCTCCGACCACTGACCGGCGACCGTTCGCTAGGTAGATATTTTCAAAGTCAATGACTGCAGGCGCGTCGATTAAATATAAGCGAGTAGGGGATACCGTGCGGTATAAATATACAAGATCGTCGCATTATGCGTGGATCCAGGTGCAATGACTCTTGTTAAATAAACTTGTGAATTATGCGTGTCGTTATACCGCATGTATTAGCATATATCCGTCGTAAATCATCGCTATTATTTATTATAATAATACAATAGCCCGTGCTTGATGGCGTATATAAAATCTGTTTTGAATACCTAATAAGTGAAATTTCTCACTCGCGAATACATATACCAATATATACATACGTAACGTGCGTATCGTCGCGGCTGATACGACGACAACATTATCATTATCACCGCGGTGAGATATGAGATTTACGCGTGTTTGTTCTTGTGTATATACAGCAGCAACTATACGCGTAAGTCTCGTTACGTGTCCATTACGTCAATCGCCGGCGAGAGTCTCGCTCGGATGCATCTGCATCTCGGGAGGAATCGAATCGCGCGCGGCGTTCATTTGAATTGAATCGCTATATACACACAAAGTATTATAAACCGACAAATGGCCGCGGAAGTATATAAGGATTACACAGCAGTAACGAGTTGGTCTTTGAAGGAGTCAATCGTATACATATCCTCATTTGCATTTTCCGAAAATTCTCGGAAGCGTATAAGACCGAATGTCTTTGGCCCGGTTACCTAGTGTATTATATGAAATTTCGTCAGCCACTTTTGCTTACACACACACATTGCGCAAACGAGAGCCGGCGCGCGCGACGACGACTGATGCACTTTTTGGAACAAGTGCAATCCCGCAGCCGTGTATAGTCATTGTCTCTCTGCAATGACAGAGTTTGCACAGTCGCAATCGCAAGTACTATAGCTCTCGCGGCAATTACACACTATCTTCCTATAATTTTCTCTCTCGTTAATGCTGCTGCGGCCCCCCACCCCCACGACCATGATTTCGCGCGCTGCGAAATTAGCCGACTAGAGGAGTCCGCTCGCCTTGAAGTGCAACTTTTCATTTTCTCATCCTATATATATACTTTGTCTTGGCGATGTGTCTTGTTTTTCTGTTTAATAATTATACATACGAGCGAATACATTTGAAAAACTATTATATTCGATCGTTTATACTATATACTACCAAGAAACACGTCACGTACATACACCAAGCGATCCAGCGTGTAATTTACAGCTGACAGCTATAGAGATCCTCGAAAAAAAAAGAAGAAAATACTGTCGCGCCAAGTCGCGTGTCATTAGAAACGAAATCATCATCAGTTGCAGCTTCTCACTGCTGCAACGCGGCAAAGAGAAATCACAGCACACACGTATATATGCGCAATTAAATTCGCGCGCTGCGCGCATCGGCTTTCTCGAACTCGCGCGCGCGCGCTTTTTCACGGCCGATCGCATGGGAGTAGGAAGAAAATGTGAGTGCGCGTTTAGAAATGTCAAGCGCAAAGGGTCGTTAATCCTCAACGAGCGGAACGCGCGCGCAGCTTGCCGAGGATGAAATTGGTACGACCGCATGAACGCAGTGAACTTGCTGCAGCCATTGTTTTCTTATTTGAATGCTGTGCTCTGCGCGCGACACGTATATACCTGTATATATAATATACTGTATACATACGCGTGTGTGTATTATACGTGTGTAATACAAACGCTACTGATGCACTGCAGAGACTGCGCGATGGAATTTGCGCTACTTTGTTATATGGGAGCTGGCGCATTAGACGGATGAATATAGAGAGTATTAGAAACGCTATATATAGTTGCTTCTGTATATATCGAGTATCGTTGCGAGGACTAATCGAAAACTGGCTGTAAAATGCTAACGCCGCGCGTTAGATTCAATAAACGCTGCGTCTAATGATAGATTAATTACGGCTAAGTAGGGAATTCTGATTCGCCGCGATTATGCGTTTCCATGTCTGCTGCTGCTGCGTGCTGATAATTGCGCGCGCGCCGCCGACGAGAGGATTTGTTGTTAGGTATATATGTATACGCGATATGACGTCGAGAGGTGCAATTTGATGCTCGTAAGAGGCATTATAGTGAATGATTGTGCGTCGTAACTATAACTTCATATTTATTAGAATAACGAACACGCGATAATGAGTCGCCGATAAGACTTTCGTTATCAATATTTACTTTCGACGCAGTCAAAAAATCCGAAAAGAAACGCGAAACGGTAGCAATAAAATAAAAAAAAAAGACTGAGATAAAAAGCAACCCTATTACAGACATTATATTAGCCATCCCTGGCCTTGAAACGGGGCAGACGTGATTCTCGGAAATCGCGAGCGCGTATACACGCGATCCAATAGATCTTTGCAGCAAAATGCGTCCGAAGAATAATATATAGCCTCGCTCGATCCCCGAGTTGCAATCTCGACCGGCTACGCATTGTATAAAGTACTTATATACGCGGCGTCCGCCGCTTGGTTTGCTGGAAAAGTCGCGCGAAAAAGACGGACGGATGTGTCTCGTCCGTTTACACACACGTATATGCGCTCGCGTCTTGAGATATTTCTCCCGTTGATGCTGCGAGCTCGCGCTGCGCCTAACCCACTTCGCGAACAGGTTTGTCTGATGTTCGTTGCTCTCGCGCTCGTCCACACGCGGCGGCCGTAGTGTATAACGGTGATCGACCATCAGAGATATTAACCCGACCGACTGTGTCTTCTTCTTCTTCTTCTTCTTCTTCTTCTCTTCCTGTGCGTAGTGTACGCGCTCCGAGATTTTTCTCCGATAGAACTGATGGAGACGCGCGGGCGCGCATTCCGAATTTTTTGTCTTTCTTGTCGCGGCTAGCTACTTTTTTGGACACTCAGGAGGCTAGTCGCTGTGCGATAAATCCTGATTGCCGGCGTTTCTTCTTTGCGTCGACGTGCGCAAGCCAGATAGCTGGATTATACTATAAACCGAGCGATGGTCTATATGATTTACGGGAGATTAGTGATGGTATGTATAGCCATTATATTATTGTTAGGGAAATGTCGCCCGATGGGTCAATGCTCGTGCGTGAATGGCTTTTCAATTCATGAGAGACATGAGGCTCTGGATTCTTCGAGAGTCGCCCGCATCCATTCATGAATCGGCTTGACTTGATATGTACATCCGTATAAATGCGCTTCATCGCGGAGGAAAAGCTCTGAAGGAGCCAGTTTTATTATAGCGGGACACGAAATAAAGTGTTTTCCTATTTTCAAAAACTATAACTGTATAATTTCATGAGGATAATCATATACATGATCTGACATTCATCGAATAGCAAGAAAGTAATGAAAAAAAATTTTCAATTTCCAGGTAGCGAGCCGACAACCGCGACTTGAGAGATGGTCATCGTTACTCGGGTAAGTGCAACCGCCAAACCACAGCATACGCACCTGAGATGCACCTCCTCTATACATATATACATCCAACATGATTATTCCCAGCCAACTTCCCACGTGTCTTCGAGAGGATCAAGAACGTTCGCGCGCACATTATACCACTGCAGTCATTATTTTACGCGAAAACTTTCGCACGCGCCGGTATCATCGCAGAGCCTAACTCGGTCAGTAGGAATCTGTGACGGGTGAAAATGCAGCCGCGCGACGATTCAGCTGCACGATTGTAAACAAAAATGGTCGCCTCTGCTCGTGAGCTGCGCTTCATTATTATGCTGCTTCATTTGAATTTGCCTTCTATATATATCAGAGTATATGAAAAAACCGACGAGATTTTTTCTCGGTCTCAAGGAGGAAACAAGACGAGTTAGACGCGTTACAGCAGTCAGTCGCTACTTTGTGATTGTGCTGGAAAGAGCGATTTTGTCGTGCGGAGTAGTGTAAACTTTATGAAGACTTTTGAAAATCAAAGTATCGTACGTAATTGCTTTTTTACTTTCACTACTACATATTATTCTAAAGCGTTTTCTAATCATTAGAAATATTAACAATGGAAATCGATAACTTTTCATCTTCCTCTTGAATAAGATAAGGGGAAGAAGACTCCGAGAAAGTCAATTTCACGTGTGATCTCGAACACTCCCGACGTTTTCTAAGCTATCAACTTCAAGCTTTTACGCTACGCTCATTCAAACAAAGATGATTTGAAAGTTAAAAATTGACAAATGGTGGAACTTTTACTTTTTAAACAGTAGAAAATAGCATTTGATAATAGCCGCATTAATAGCTCTCATATAATGTAACCTACAATCAAGCGCAATGGATAGGAGATATACGTATATATTGCAGTATATATACCTCATAGTGTGCCGCATTGTCTTTTTTTTTCCCGTGCACTTTGTGATAATGTCAAATCATATACAGTCTGCAAGGATATCCCCCTAATTGATAGCTGCTGCATCTAACGAGATTATCTAGCAGTTTTTCTAGTCGTTGAAAGCTTCATGAGCACCTCTCACATTCGTTAGCCGTTTGATTGACGAATATAATCAATTAGCTTCGATCAATTCGCTTCAGAGGCACCGACAAAAAAAAAATAGAAACTCGTCTATGCATCCTGGAGACTTTATAAAAGTCATGCTTTAACCTTCTTTCGCTCATTATTTTAAGTCTCGTAAATTTTAAAATTACAAAGTAGTGTGTATACGTGCGCGGCATATAAACTATATAAGTGAAAAATAACTATAATGAAAGTTCAACAATTATACAAGCCGATCGTTAATAAATGTCTAAAATAAACATGATAGATCGAAAATCTTTTTTGCAACACGTAAAGACTGCTACTTGGAAACCGCGCCGAAAGCTCGCCAAGAGTTTATCGCTGCAGCAATTAATTATTATTTCCCCCAGCGAAACTCGATAATGTATAGTATGTAGTAGCATGTCAGGGCCTAGAAATAGAAAATAGCGATAAAAAAAAACGACTAATGCAGCGTATATAATTTATGCCAATACTCTTCGCGGCGAATAATAGACCTGTACATACGAGACACATGTACAACTTAACGGCCGTACGCAAGAAGGACAATAAAAGAGAAAAGCTGACTTCCTGCGTAGAGTGTGCGACGAGCCTGCTGCAACCAAAGTTTCTTGAGAATGTAAAACTCGATTATTTTGCCGACTACTGTGAATTCAAGCTTTATGCAGTTGTTATTACGTCGCGAAGCTTTCTATATTTTATAAATGAATTAACGGTTTGACAAATGTAGTTTATCCGGAATGTTCGTCGACACGCTGGAATCGATGCCGGAAAGCCGTCAAGTTGCAATGAAATGCTTTTCTCTCTTGACTCGAATTAACATCGTAATTACATAAACGCAGTAAATAATCTTTCATACTTAACCGCAATATACTTATATAACACAGACTCGAGGCATCGACATATACGTTCCCCCAAAAGAACAGAAAACGCAATTTACTCTTCAATCTAGATAAGATAAATATAAGACCGATAACCAAACCTCAATCATAATGGCCAGTCCTTAAACGCTGCGAGCCATTTACCGCACGCTCACAGATCAGCAATTAAATTATTCTCGGAAGGAGGTAATGACGAGCATCGTCATCAGCTAGAGGACAAATAGAATGAAATAAAATTAATTAAAACGCGAAAAGTTATGAATATCCCGGTGAGATAAACCGGATCATCGTCACGAGGACGACTTAACGGCCGATTTTATTGCTAAATCGTCGGTGCTGTGCGCAGCGGCGACGGGAATTTTTCCGCGAACTCTGCCGCGAGAATGACGTACGGGAGATCTAGAGCGTGCGCCTATCGAAGACGAGCGCGCTCGCGGCCCGTAAAAGGGAATTTCGTCGCGGACGAGACGAGCTACTCTGCGCGTTCCTTTTTTTTTGCGACGTGACAAAACCGTTGTTTATTTACTGATGCCGTGATGCTGTTCTTCTTATAGCGCTGACCAGTTGCGAGTAATTACCGATCGGCGATCGCGTATTTAGAGAATAGTATAAATATAAGTGTACTATTTGCTTTATAAATGTGATGGATAAAATAAAAAGGACGTTTTCAATAACGAAGCACAAAAAACTCGTCTGAAATTCATTCGTAAAAATAAATTTTCCACGCTCGAGTCTCCTTATAGTCGGCCGGTATTATATATATATAGGAGCACGTGTCTCGGTCTTGCTATGCGGCTGCGCGCGAGGTGATGCCCGTCAAAAAACAGTTATGCTCGTTATTGCGCGATTGTGAACGTCGAAGGTTAGCGTTTTTCCGGCGTATTTTTTACTTTACCTCCACATTAATAAATTCATATATACAAGTATACTTGCATTTTGCAGTACGGCGAAGGTTGCGACAAAATGCGCGCATCGAGCGGATAAAAAGTATTAGAAACTATACTGTGGAGAAGCGTTCGGCTTGATTGCTGATATCATTGTGATGCAAAAAAATGCATTTCCTCGTGTTGCTCAGCAACGAATGATTTTCTTTATTTATCTTAAATATCTCGTTGAAATTATAAAAACAAAATCGTGCATGATGCACAATAATTAATTAAGAGGAGAGGATGTAATTAAAGTTGGAGATATATCAGATT
>UCQR01000393.1:19569-39507 GCA_900474235.1 Cecidostiba semifascia
GTAATTAAGATTTCTAATACAATTCGATTCCAGTAAAAATTTTTCACTCACGCGTCGGCTAATAAAACAGTCATTCGGAGAACGCGAAAATTCGAAATATTTTTCGAAAAGCAGTAAAAGCATGGCTGGAATTACTGTGCGTCCGCCAAGTGACCAGTTAAGTCGGCAGTATATAGTATAGCGCAGCAGGCACAGAAAACCGCAGGTACCCATAAAATTCGACGAGTGTACAGCAGAGAGAACGACCCGCCCGATCCTCTCTCGTCGTTATGTTGTACCTACGAACCAAAGAGCGGAAGAGCTCTTCCGATGTTCCGCTGAGCTGAACAATTGGGCCGCGCTCGCGCACAAATATCAAGTGCATATTGTCTGCCGTTGTGTAGTATGTGTGTGTGTGTGTGTTGCGCTATAGTAGCCAGTGCGCGCGTACAGTACACAACATATAGTCCGCGAGATCGACGTCTCTGCGGGTATAGTATAAGCGTCGGTTTGCCGCGGAGTATATACAGGAGCTTATAGCTTTTCCTTACGAAATGCCTGTGGTTTTGTTCTTGCCAGCAGATCGTATGGCTGATAAATTTTATTTAGGTGGGGGCTTCAGAGGAAGAGGCATCTCTCTTTGTTTAGCTTATTAGGTTAAAAAAAACACTATTCTCGTTTGATGAGTAGTCACATTATTCTTTGCTAATTCTCTTGGCGACAGAGAGATAGGTATCGTTGTTAACAAAATTTAAGTATTCCACGAATCGTCATCAAGAGCAACACACACACACACACACGAGCAGGTCAGAGGAAGTTGCATAAAAGAAAAATATCCATCCACAATTTCTTATCTCGCATATAACGCGTAGAAGCATCAGGCAACGAGCTGTAAACTCGTAAAAGCAGCACTAATACTTTTAATCAACAGCAGCAGCAGCAGTTATAGCAGCCGTTCAAAGGGCGCCACTGCTCTTATACGCTACATTCGCGTCGAGTTATAGAAGCATAAATCGGCGCGAAGCCTTGTAAACGCGTGCGGCTCCCACCTGCTTATAAACTCTTATCACTTTATCGCGCGATTATGTCACTCACAGTACGCGCGCGCGCGCCGCTGAGCAAGAATCCCAGCTCGCGCGGTGTGGCTCTTTTGTGCGGCACTTTACGCGTAAATGGAGGAAGAATTTTTTTTATCTGATGATTCTCTATATAGCGCTGATGCTAAGCTGCTACTGCAGACTGCAGCTGTTGTTTTGATTTCCTCACTGATGCGCTTGGATGTATATGTAATACAAATCGAGGTTTATCGAAGGGATGGATTGCTCGAGAGATTGATTAATGAGAAAATCGGCTTATCACGGCGGTGCTTAGAGATATTTTAATGCCTCGTTATATCGTATTGTGTTTTCTTGCGACGAATGCAAGATTTTGGAAGTTAATATTATGAAAAGGAGGCGGCTTGCCTCTATATATTAGACACAGATTTTAATCATTCGATGCATGCGCGCTCGGGTCAAAACTGAAAGTGTGTGTATCGTATACAAAAGAAATCGGTAAGCGCATACGTGACTTGAATTCCAAAGATTTTAAAAGGCAACATAAATACAAGCAACAGAAACATCGCATATTAATGACAACCCGATTCTCTATGTGTATGTATACACACCATTACGACTTCATTACTTTGCAAATTTTAAAATGCGTACTTGGGGCATTTGAAAACGCTCATGTTATATACATACATACCCCCTGCGCATGCTGTATATATTTCCGTGCGGGGACACGTGCAACAGATTTGGGCCACGCGTTAAAAATTTTACAAATCCACACTCCTCGACCCTCGGCTCGTACTGTCATGAATCATTCATAGCAGCGCGTCGCAGCACTCGTCTGTCCGCCTTCGGATAGTCTGCGAAAGATAATGAATAATATAATATATTAAATACATATTGATAATGGCGCTAATGTACACCTCTTTGCTAAGTATTTCCGTAATGGGAAAAGTTTAGAATGCCTAAAAAGTTTTAATATCGTTTGATAATTTTTAACGAAATAAAAACTTATAACGTTTTTTACTTTTGTTTTTCAGGGCGATTACATATGGATAGAACCCATCTCAGGCAAAGAATTCGATGTAGCCATCGGTGCTCGAGTGGTGTCAGCCGAAGGAAGGCGGATTCAAGTCAAAGACGACGACAACAAGGTCTGATACTGCAGTTATTGTATAATTTTACATTCAAAGAGTAATATATTTTAAAATCATCGCTATAAAAAAAAACAAGAATCAAGTCTTTGCGATGCGCAGCTGTTGCATATAAAGTATAGTTAATTTGTGATGATAAATGTCAAGCTTCCGGCGATTGCGTACATCATAAGAGGAAGATTTGAAAAAATTCGCGTCAACAAGCTTTGCATATATATGTAGAAGAGCAGTTTTGCATAAGAAAATTTTTAAATCGTCTCGTATATAATTTGGTATACATCAATTAATGTACAATAATTATCGATAACAGGAGCAATGGCTGACCCCGGAGAGGAGGATCAAGGCGATGCACGCGACATCGGTGCAGGGCGTCGAGGACATGATCAGCCTGGGCGACCTCCATGAAGCCGGCATCCTCAGAAACTTGCTCATCCGTTACAACGAGCATCTCATCTACGTAAGTCTCATATATCGGATTCACAATCGTAGCCAGCGAGGAAACTGGTTTATATTTATAATCAGATTCGTTATTGTGATATTGTGATGCGCAGACGTACACCGGCTCGATCCTGGTCGCCGTTAACCCCTACCAGATCCTGCCGATCTACACAGCCGAGCAGATAAAGCTGTACAAGGACCGCAAGATCGGCGAACTGCCGCCCCACATATTCGCCATCGGCGACAACAGCTATGCCCACATGAATCGCTACGGGCAGGATCAGTGCATTGTCATCAGGTATGCAATGTACACAATATTGCAATTGCCTATATATATATACTTTTATTCTATAACGGACTACATCACTATATATACGCTCGATGTATGCAGGTGTATACCACACGGCTAATTTGTATTCATGTAAAAGCCAGGCTTTTAACTTTATACACCGCGTGCTACAGTTGTTTTCAATAATGGCTTTCTAAATATGTGCACACTGATATGCATAATGCCACGCTCGGAAGCATTCTCGGCGCGCGCGGCACGATCTTTTTGTATATGCAAACGACGATCGAGCCCGCGATCTATATCTGCATCTTTGTACAAATTAATTGCGCTGGAATTAGAATGAAAAGGGTTGAATCTGCGGATGATGATGTAATTTTAGATATATTAGGCTGTTGCTCTTCTGTGTGTATGTGTCGCATAAAAAGCTTTTTGTTTTACAGCGGTGAAAGTGGAGCGGGCAAGACGGAGAGTACCAAGCTTATTTTGCAGTATTTGGCGGCGATCAGCGGCAAGCATTCGTGGATCGAGCAGCAGATTTTGGAGGCGAATCCCATTCTCGAAGGTTTTTATCTTGTCCTCAACTTTCTCTCGTACATAGTGTATATAGCTTGAAAAACTGACCTTCTGTTTCAGCTTTTGGAAATGCCAAAACTGTGAGGAACGACAACTCGTCCAGGTTCGGAAAGTACATCGACATTCATTTCAATGACCAGGGAGTGATAGAGGGAGCGAAAATCGAGCAGTACCTTCTGGAAAAGTCTCGAATAGTTTCTCAAAGTTTGGATGAGCGAAACTACCACATTTTTTACTGCATGCTAGCCGGTCTCTCGAAGGAGGAAAAACAGAAACTCGAACTCGAGGAGGCGTCGACGTATAAATATTTGACAGGTGTACGTGTATTTATAATCTAGCCGTTATTTCAACATCAGAAGACACTTTCTTTCAGTCGGATTTTCTTTTAATTTGTAAATTCCTTTAAAGGGTGGAAGCATCACGTGCGAGGGCAGGGACGATGCCGCCGAATTTGCTGACATTCGATCTGCGATGAAGGTTCTGCTCTTCACCGACAGCGAAATATGGGAGATTCTCAAATTACTCGCAGCGGTATTGCATATGGGCAATGTTAAATACAAGGCTACGGTGATCGGTAAAATTATACTTATATATTATAAATCAATCTTCGATCGATCAATCGAATAATATGCTAGATTTATATGTACTATCTTATTGTTTCGTCAGACAATCTCGATGCAACAGAAATACCGGAGCAGACAAATGTCAAGCGAGTCGCTCAACTGCTCGGCGTACCAGTCCAATCGCTTATCGATGCACTTACGCGTCGAACGATATTTGCCAGCGGTGAAACAGTCGTAAGTACACCAATAAGTTTTCATATGGAACATTCAACTAAATATAAAAACATGCAACGATTGAAACATCGAAATGCTTTCAAGGTGTCAACGTTATCGAGGGACCAGTCAGTAGATATTAGAGACGCGTTCGTAAAAGGCATTTACGGGAGGTTGTTTATTCACATAGTCAAGAAAATTAACGAAGCCATATTCCGGCCGAAACACAAGTCTCGCAGTGCGATTGGAGTGCTCGACATTTTTGGTTTTGAGAACTTCAATCACAACAGTTTCGAGCAGTTCTGCATCAACTATGCCAACGAGAATCTGCAGCAGTTCTTCGTACAGCACATTTTCAAATTGGAGCAGGAGGAGTACAATCACGAGGGAATCAATTGGCAGCACATAGAATTCGTCGATAATCAGGATGCCTTGGATTTGATTGCTATCAAGCAGTTGAACATCATGGCTCTGATTGATGAAGAGTCGAAATTTCCCAAGGGCACGGATCAGACGATGCTTGCGAAAATTCACAAAACTCACGGAGCACATCGTAACTACCTGAAGCCAAAGTCTGATATTAATACTTCATTCGGTTTGAATCACTTCGCTGGCGTTGTATTCTATGATACTCGAAGCTTTCTCGAAAAGAATAGGGATACCTTTAGCGCTGATCTCTTACAACTAATTCACATTTCGTCCAACAAATTTCTCCAAACTTGTTTCGTCGAAGATATAGGCATGGGATCGGAGACTAGAAAGCGAGCACCAACTCTCTCGACTCAATTTAAGAAGTCTTTGGATTCCTTGATGAAGACCTTGGCCAACTGTCAGCCGTTCTTCATTAGGTGCATAAAGCCTAACGAATACAAAAAACCAATGGTAATAGTATAGTTGAAAATGCGTGATATGTTATTCGTAATTATATATAAGAACGAAAATTAGAATAAATAAGTATCTTTTATATTGCAGATGTTTGACAGAGGGTTGTGCTGTCGACAATTGAGGTACTCTGGTATGATGGAAACCATCAGAATAAGAAGAGCGGGGTATCCCATTCGTCATTCATTTCCCGAATTCGTAGAACGATACCGGTTTCTCATTCCCGGCATAGCTCCTGCACATAAGGTAAACTAAAATTCAATCAATATTTCCTCTCAATTCTGAAGGTACACCAATGAGGGTACTACTAATTTACGATTGCCTTCCTAGACTGACTGTCTATACGCAACTACGAAGATCTGCCATGTGGTGCTAGGCAGATCAGACTACCAGCTCGGCCACACCAAAGTATTCTTGAAGGACGCACACGATCTGTTTCTCGAGCAGGAGCGCGATCGTGTTCTCACACGCAAGATCCTTATTCTACAAAAGAACATTCGAGGCTGGGTGTACAGGCGACGCTTCCTGCGCATGCGAGCTGCCGCGATTCAAATTCAGAAGTATTGGCGTGGATATGCACAACGACAGCGCTATAAACGCATGAGAATCGGTTACATGCGGCTGCAAGCGCTTATCAGATCAAGGGTACTTTCGCATAGGTTCAGGCATCTAAGAGGGCACATTGTGGCGTTACAGGCTAGGGCAAGAGGGCATTTGGTAAGAAGAGCGTACCGAAAGAAGATGTGGGCAATCGTAAAGATACAGGCGCACGTCAGGCGGATGATCGCGCAAAGAAGGTATAAGAAGTTGAAATACGAGTATAGACTGCATATAGAAGCGCTAAGATTGAGGAAAAAGGAGGAAAGAGAACTGAAGGATCAAGGTAATAAGCGGGCCAAAGAGATTGCCGATCAACACTTTAGGGTAAGTCGCTCAGTTTTCGAAGAAGAGTTCTGTAAAAGACATCGCTAACTTTGATTTATTCAATTAACAGGAACGAATGCAAGAACTAGAGAGGAAGGAATATGAACTGGAAATGGAAGACCGACGAAGAATGGAGATAAAGAAAAATCTCATTAACGATGCAGCAAAAAAACAGGACGAACCCGTTGACGATAGCAAACTGGTCGAAGCAATGTTTGATTTCTTGCCAGATTCCAGTAGCGAAGCACCAACTCCTGCTCGAGAAACATCGGTGTTCAACGATCTTCCTGCACCGAAAGCTGATCAACAAGAAATTATTAGTCCAGTGCAGACGGCATCGGAAGATGAAGAAGATTTATCTGAGTTCAAATTCCAGAAGTTTGCTGCGACTTATTTCCAAGGAAATATTACCCACCACTATTCGAGAAAGCCCCTAAAACACCCGCTGTTGCCTCTGCATACCCAAGGAGATCAACTGGCTGCGCAAGCATTGTGGATAACGATTTTAAGATTTACCGGAGATTTGCCAGAACCTCGGTTCCACACCATGGACAGAGATAATACCTCAGTCATGTCCAAGGTAACAGCTACGCTTGGTCGAAATTTCATAAGGAGTAAAGAGTTTCAAGAAGCTCAGATGATGGGCGTAGATCCCGTAAGTATCCTTATTTATGTGAATCTTCAACCGGAGTAATAAATTTATAATAATAGTACTTCTACGAACTGATAATTAATGATAATTTTTTTCTTTTACAATCAAGGATTCGTTCCTCAAACAACAAAAGCCTCGATCGATCCGACACAAACTTGTCTCCCTCACATTGAAACGCAAGAATAAACTGGGCGAAGATGTTCGAAGACGATTGCAAGAAGACGAATACACAGCCGACAGCTATCAATCGTGGTTGGAAGCTCGACCAACATCGAATCTCGAAAAGCTCCATTTCATCATCGGTCACGGTATTCTTCGTGCCGAACTCCGAGACGAAATTTATTGTCAGATCTGCAAGCAGCTCACAAATAATCCATCGAAATCTTCTCACGCCCGCGGTTGGATTCTATTGTCCTTGTGCGTAGGTTGCTTCGCTCCTTCCGAAAAATTTGTCAATTACCTACGAGCTTTCATCCGCGAGGGACCTCCAGGTTACGCTCCCTACTGCGAGGACAGACTTAAACGAACTTTCAACAACGGTACGCGCAACCAACCCCCCAGTTGGCTGGAATTGCAAGCCACGAAATCCAAGAAGCCCATAATGTTACCAATCACCTTCATGGATGGCAACACCAAGACTCTCCTCGCCGACTCCGCCACGACTGCTCGAGAACTCTGCAATCAACTCTCCGACAAGATATCTCTGCGCGATCAGTTTGGCTTCTCGCTGTACATCGCACTCTTTGATAAGGTCTCGTCGTTGGGTAGTGGTGGCGACCACGTCATGGACGCGATCTCCCAGTGCGAACAGTACGCGAAGGAGCAGGGCGCGCAAGAGCGAAACGCGCCTTGGAGGCTCTTCTTCCGGAAGGAAATATTCGCACCCTGGCACGAACCCACCGAGGATCAGGTTGCTACGAACCTCATTTACCAACAGGTGGTGAGGGGTGTCAAGTTTGGAGAGTATAGGTGCGACAAAGAGGAAGACTTGGCTATGATCGCTGCGCAGCAGTACTATATTGAGTATCATACGGACATGAACGTGGAGAGGTTGTTCACGTTATTACCAAACTATATTCCGGATTACTGTCTGACGGATGTAGACAAGGCTATCGAGAGGTGGGGACACCTCGTCCTGCAAGCTTACAAAAAGAGTTACTATTTAAAAGAAAAAGTACCTGCATTACGAGTCAAGGAGGATATAGTTGGTTATGCGAAGTTCAAGTGGCCGTTGCTCTTTTCTCGCTTCTACGAGGCATACAGGAATTCCGGGCCAAATCTGCCTAAGAACGACGTTATCATCGCTGTGAATTGGACCGGTGTGTACGTCGTAGATGATCAAGAGCAAGTACTGCTAGAGTTGTCCTTCCCCGAAATTACCACCGTATCTAGTCAAAAGTAGGCAACGATAATTACTTTATCTTCTTATGGAATAAATAAACATAAGTTAATGATTTTTTTTCCATCTACAGAACAAACAAGATGTTCACGCAAACATTCAGTCTATCGACAGTACGCGGCGAAGAGTTCACGTTTCAAAGTCCGAGCGCTGAGGATATACGCGATCTGGTTGTGTATTTCCTCGAGGGCCTGAAGAAGCGCAGCAAGTATGCTATAGCCCTGCAAGACTACAAGGGAAATAGCGAGAGCTCGTCCTTCCTGACGTTCCAGAAAGGCGACTTGATTACGTTAGAAGATGACAACGGCGATGAAAACGTTTATAACTCAGGTTGGTGCGTGGGTGTGTGCGAAAGAACGAATGAGAAGGGTCACTTCCCTGCCGAGACTGTTTACGTCCTACCAACGCTATCTAAACCACCGAACGACATTTTGGTGAGTACAATAATGATTTAGATTTTCCAGTACATTTTATAATTGAAGGATGTTAATAAAAAGCTATTTGTTTTCTATTTGCAGTCACTGTTTAGTGTTAACGGCACTGAAAACGGTCGAAGACTTTACCCGCAGCAGATGAACGGAGTCGAAACTCGAGATAAGCCGCATACATTGATGGAATACGCAATCGACCATTTCCGGTAAGAACTTTATCATGTGCAATAAACTAATCGAAGACAAATTTTTATATACTATTCAATTACTAATTGAAGGTATTTTTCTTTACAGTCCACCTCCGAAAAAGACAATGTCGAAAGCACTGACTTTGTCAACAGCGCGAAGATATCCCGACGATCTATGGCGTCACTCACGCGAACCCATAAAGCTACCATTGCTTCGTAAGTTAATCGCCAAAGACGAATTAGCAGATGAGGCCGTTTTTGCTTTCAATGCGATTCTCAAGTACATGGGAGATCTACCAACTAAGAGGCCACGCATTGGCAACGAATACACGGATTTAATCTTTGACGGTCCTCTCAAAAACGAAATTCTTCGCGACGAGATCTACTGTCAAATAATGAAACAGCTAACGGACAATCGTAATCGTCTCAGTGAAGAGCGAGGCTGGGAGCTTATGTGGCTGGCGACGGGTCTTTTTACGTGCAGTCAAAGTCTTCTGAAAGAACTTACATTATTTTTACGCACTCGACGACATCGTATATCACAAGATTCTTTACAAAGGCTACAAAAAACTTTGCGAAATGGACAACGAAAGTATCCACCGCATCAAGTCGAAGTCGAAGCGATCCAGCACAAAACCACACAAATCTTCCACAAAGTTTACTTTCCGGACGATACCGACGAAGCTTTCGAGGTTGATTCGTCAACTAGAGCTAAAGACTTCTGTCAGAATATAGCACAGCGCTTGAATTTAAGATCATCCGAAGGCTTTAGCTTATTTGTGAAAATTGCTGACAAAGTTATTTCTGTTCCTGAAGGGGACTTTTTCTTTGACTTTGTTCGCCATTTGACTGATTGGATGAGAAAAGCACATCCTACGAGAGACGGTTAGTATCCAGTTAATAGTTTGAAGTAAATCGCGTAGTAAATTTATCTATATTAATTTCACAATACGAAATTTTCAGGTCTTTCTCCGCAATTCACATATCAAGTATTCTTCATGAAAAAATTGTGGACGAACACTGTACCTGGTAAAGATAGAAACGCCGATTTAATATTCCACTTCCATCAAGAACTTCCGAAACTGTTGAGAGGTAAAATACTAATATAAATTTCAGTCAAATTATACTTCGTTAAAAAATGTAAATTACAAACAAATTATTATCTCAAATAGGGTATCACAAGTGCACAAAAGAAGAAGCATCTAGATTAGCGGCGTTAGTTTACAGAGTTCGATTTGGAGAGAGCAAACAAGAACTTCAAGCAATACCGTAAGAAAATAGTATTATTTTTATTGTATCCAAATAATTACTATAGAAATTATTACCTAACAAAGAACTGTTTTTTTTTCAGTCAAATGTTACGAGAACTTATACCTGGGGATTTAGTAAAAACACAAAGTTCAAATGAATGGAAACGTTCGATAATTGCAGCCTACAATCATGATGCAGGTAAATGTCATTGTTAATAAAATGTGCATTTGTAAATTATTTTAACACGAATAAAATTTGTTCAAGGTATGAGTCCAGAAGATGCGAAAATAACATTTTTAAAAATCGTCTATCGGTGGCCGACATTTGGATCGGCTTTCTTCGACGTAAAACAAAGTACTGAACCAGACTATCCTGAACAGCTTTTAATTGCTATAAATAAGCATGGGGTCAGCTTAATTCATCCTCAGTCAAAGGTAAATATTTTTTTAGATAAAAATGCTGTTTTATAAGCGTCGATCATTATTTCTAAAGTAATAATTAATAATAATCTAATTCAATTTCAGGATATACTGGTGACACATCCTTTCACGAGAATCTCTAATTGGTCTTCCGGTAACAACTACTTCCATATGACAATAGGCAATTTAGTTCGAGGTTCTAAGTTACTGTGCGAAACTTCGCTTGGATACAAAATGGATGACTTGTTGACTTCTTACATTTCGCTTATGCTCACGAATATGAATAAGCAGCGCACGATACGAATAAAATAACAGTCGTTTTATGTAAAGATTTTAAGTATTTATACGACAAAAGTTTTTTGTCTCAAAGAAAATGTCGCAATACGAGGTAAAAAACGTTTGTCATAAATGCAGTTACAATTCATATTTTTAAAATGCAAAACATTTTTACGATATATAATCTCATTTTATTTGTAAATTAAATAAACAAGACTTACAAAGTTTCATGCATTTACGAAACTTCTGAAAATTGCTTTGTCAAATGACTAAATAAGCTTCTTAGCGAGTTAAATGAATCGACGAACAATAGAACTGAATAATTTACAGTTTTGTATTTTCAAAAATTTGAATTCTAACTTGTGGTTGACTTATTGAGAATTGTAAAAAACGTGTTATATTTGTCACATTAAGGTACTAACTAAAATAATATAGGAAATAAATAATGCAAGATTTTGTATGTAATTAAATTTTATAAACCATTAATTGATAATAATACATTGAGAGGTTTTTCTACAAAGAATCGAGTATTTATACAATCAACATATTTGTAAATAAAGGCAATAAAGGAAGTAATAATTAATAATCACCTGTTTTCGATTGGTTTTTACTATAAATTTGATATTGTTCCTACTGTTACGCATAGAAAAGTGTAAGCGATTGCATAATGCTAACGTTATTGTCGCAAAGCTTTTGACTGTATTTCACTACATTTAGCATATGATTAATAATTTATCATTACTGATTTGAGTTTTTAACAACTTTGTGAACAGTTTATTTTATTTTATTTTTTAACTGTACGTATACTTAATGGTTTTTTGGTCTATGAAATAATTGATTTTTAAGAAAATTCTTGATATTATGCATGGTATTTATTATTCTTAATGACGGGATTTACATGAAATTACTACTTTACCGATCGAGCATATTTCTTGAGTCTCCGCAAGTTCAATTTGAAATAAAATTTTTTGTCTTCAAAATTATTTCTTTCATTTTGTCTGAAAAATAAATGTTATTTTACGATTTTATACATGAAATATCACCGTTATAAAATTATTATATAAAATGTGCTAGTTGTGCAACGTGATTTTAAATGAACTAACGAACCTTGAAACTCTGATAAAAACCTTTAACTGCTATAAACTTTTTTTAGTGAATTCTTTTGCAACAAGGCAAAGCAAGAGTTGTCGACAAAACGATAAAACTAAATTTATCTCAAATCGTGATGTAAGTTTACTAGGAAACAGTGTTTTATGTATTTAGTTCTAATATAGTTAAACAGCATTATGCAAAAACACCATGTCTATGAATTACATATATTTTCTGTATGACTAGAATCATGCCTTATATATTAATCTAATCTCTTACAGTATAAATTAAAGTTTTTAATCAGCCCACCTTGCTAAAAAATCATTCTTTATTCAATTAGTCGCGCGCTACGTGCAATCTTTTGGTCATGCTTTAAAATACCCTGCAGTAAGTATACTTCTCCGGATGTGGATCCAGTTCATCCCGAATGCGTATACAATGTTGAGGTGAATGTAATATATAATTATATATCGTTATTAATTTAGAATTACATACTGTTGCTGAATAATAAGGATAACCCCGTTTGTTGTCCACCACCATCGCGCACATACGGTCCCGATGTTAATTGTGGGTAAATTCTCATGGTACCTCTGCTGACATTCCTGGGTAACAATAGATCTCTTGAAGGAAGGCATTCCCAAGTTGATACTATCTCATTTCCCCTCTGAGATTACTCCCTTTGATTGCTTTTTTGTCAAGAAGACGCAAAGGATCTTTACTTCTGACTCGCTCGTAATTAAGTTAAAGGAGAGACGCATGAATTAGAAATCTTGTTAATCCTAAAGATGTTTGCTTTTTTCATAAAAAAAATCTGATACACTTGCTTTATATTTCTTCTCATTGCACACTAGTATTACAAGTGCGATTATGTACGACATAAAATAATGTGTATGTAGAATATTTCGTTATTTATGTTTCATTGTTTTATGCATTATTCCCATTTAGTATTTTCAGTTTACTTCAAAGCAGATATTATTAATAAAGCCCAGTATCGCTAAAAACTGCTCTAGGCTATTATATTCCATTGAATTACAAGCAAGCTTTTATTTGTTTCATATTATTGCGCATCGCGTGCTTTAATCAAGCAAGATTCTACTTAAGTTTTATTTGGTGTTATTGTTTTCAACAGTTATTACGTGATATGCTTTTTCAACAACGTTTTATTGAGGATACTTAGGAGCGTATTAGAAACTCATTAATTCGTTTCTGATATATTTTGTTTAGGATTTATTATAATTATGAGATTACCATTCTTTTTTAAAAATTTATAAAATATATTTTTTGGAATAATTTTCTCGAAATAAAATCTTAACTTACACATTATAGGATTTTTCGTAAATACTTTACATTTCTCTTTAAATTATGAAATCGCTACGCATTTCATCAAAAAACTCCGGAGCAAATTCTTATAAAACAATTTGGCAAATATTCATTTTTTCCAACCTTGTAATAATTGTGTACATCATTAATACACAGTACAAAAATTATTACAATTCAATTTTTACAATGTTTACGAATAAAATTATTTTGGAATTAAAGAAACGTTTTACACCCTACTACTATTTATACTACATCGTGATGAATTTTCATTCTTTGAAATTGACAAATAATATTCGACTTAAAACCGTTTGCCACCGGTACGTAATTTTTTTTATTTACGTTACGTTAAACTCGTTTCGTATCAAAATTCCCTGTTTTTAGAAATTTCAGCGGTTTCGTATTTACGTTACTACTAGTTTACGAATGATGTGAGTCTTTGTATCACAGTAGTAACTATAATGGTGCGCAGTTGACAAATTTACACATGTTTATTTATGTACAATTAGAAAAAAAAATAAAAACAGATTCTCACACAGTCATGCAGTATAATTGCTTCTCTCAGAATAAACTATCGCACGTCTAGTTCTATTGACTTTATATACCATCATTTAGACATTGACTTGTAGGATTCGACTTCATTCTTACATAAAGTATTTCCTATCATGTAAATAGAATAAATTTAAATTACGATAATTTTGTCAAAAATTTAACATTATTACATATTTCTATTAAAAATATTCTTTTTTAACACTGCTTTGATCTTATAAGGTAGTGATAATTCGGTTGTCATTGTCATAAATCGATTGCAGATTTCAGCAGGCTAGAAAGCTGCGTTATGTATATTGTATATTTGTGCGAAGTAGCCGGAAAGAACGACAGTTGAGCAAAAAATATTTATATAATACAATTTTTCATTATGGTGATACACACCGATTGTTGTCTCTTTTTATTTTCCTCTCTCCCCGAAAAAAGTCTCTACGAAAATGATAAATCACACTGTAGTCGTTTGTTTGTCATCTCATAGAGAAAAAATATATATATATATACCGTACAATCATGTTGCGATAAATTATTATTCAATAAAATTTGTATTAACAACTTAGTATCAAGTCATCTACATATTTATTATACATAGATAATGCATTGCATTTTCCACATCACACGCGAGTTTGTCTCTTTTTTTACCCATAAAGTATTTGTATAATATATATATGTATAATCTATTGCTACGATCCAGACTCGGCCGTGGATTCCCTAATAAAAGGGAACCGTCCTAGGTGTAATATTAATATTTGCAACTATTCGATGCAATATCGTTGTATTTTCGACAATTAAAAAGCCAGAATACTAAGCCTTTATTATCTATGAATGCTTATACATTTAAAAACATACTTAAAAAATATATATCTCTCTCTCAAAATTAATGTGTATATAAATTTTCAAAGTAGGGTGTACTTTTTAAAACAGCTTTGTATTACACCTCTGATTGATCAAATAATAGAGACTTAGTATTCAAGCATTTGGTTCGCTTGTCATAGGCACCTTTATCAGGTTTTTTGAATCGTATATGCGAGACATTTGCTTTTAACGTACGTATCATATTCTCGAGAAGCCAACTGAAGATCCGTGCATACAGAATTAAAAAAACTCAAACTCGTCATCTTCAATCGACCATCCGCTAGAATACGTATTATAGTCCTGGCTACACCAGCGACGGCTCCCTCATCGAACACGTCTCCTTGGCAAGGCAAGAGTTGTTGCTGACCACCGACATCACGTCATCGTCCATCCCCAATGGCAACGACGATGGCGACGACGACGACAGCTCCTCAACGATCACGCTGTCAAGCTCCCGAAATTCGTCCATCTCTTCTTCCCCTCCGCCATCGTCCAGGCCCCAGCCATTTGGGTTATATCAAAGGCCCGGTTGGGGCGGCTGATGATGATTCCATGGCACGTCGGCGATAGCTGGCTGCATGGCTGCCTGATTGTGTCCCATGGCTCTTGGTGTTCGCATAATCTCGCTAGCTGGTAGGCAATGTTGCCTAGGTCCCGGTTCGGGAGTGTACGTGAATGTCAGTCCCGTCGCGTAGATGATGCCGTCGTTCCTGACCAGGCTGACCGGCACCTGCGTGGGCTGATGTATCCAGAGCCATTCCCCTCGGAATTGCGAAATGTCCGGCACGACACAGAGCATGCTCTCTTGACACCTGTACATCGTTTCGGCCTCGACGTCGCCAAACCACACCTGCAGGTTTGGCGTGAAGTTGTCGCCCGTGAGTTCGAGCATCGCCACGTCTCCGCCCCCGTTAAGATTCAGACTGTGCACCAGAGGCACGGGGGTGACGGGCGAGCGCACCGGGCCCATTCCCTCGTAAAACGTATACTCGGCGCGGTCGGTGCTGATGATCGTCCAGCAGGCGCCGTCGTTGATCATCTCCTTGTTGGCCTCCTTCGGGCAGGGCGTCGCCTGGAACTGAATTATCCGCTCCTGCGACAGGCAGAGGTACATGTGGTCCGTGTCCTTCATGTAGAACGCGCATTTGTGCAGTTGCGAGACCGGATCGTCCGCCTCTAGACTCGCCATCTGTTTGTCGACCTTCCTGATAACCAGACGCGGTAAAGCCATCCCCGTCTCGGAGCAGACGAGTTTGACGGTGCTACCGTAGTGCACGTAGCCGTCGCGCACCTGGAACTCCTCGGATTCACTTTCGTTGTCGTCGAGTAAGTGAATCGTGAAGGCGCCCCACTGAGTCGAACTCGCGTGGAAATTGTTGTTGTCGACATGGAGGTAGCGCGTGCTAACTGTCTGCGAGCGTAGCCGGTTGAACAGGGCGACCCTTGTGCCCGAGGCTATGCACAGATCCGCGTTCTTCAGGCTCTGCTTCTTTTTCGAAGGTTTCGATATGACTTTTATGCGCTTGCTATGGAAGACGCCGATATCGTGGCCGTTGCCGTAGAACATCTTGACAGAGAGCATAAAGTGCTTACGCTTGTCCGAGTCAGATATGTAGAGCGTCTTTGCGGCGCAGTACTGCTTGCCGTTGTTCAGGTCCAACTGCTGCATATCCTGGTCAGAATTGCCGATACCGATGAAAGCGCAAAGTTGCGTCGACTGCTCGCTCTCTCCGTCCCTGCGCATCTGCTCCTGGCGCATCGACCAAGCGTTGCCCTTGAGGTAGATGCAGGGTGGCGGGCAGAAGAAGCGCTTCTCGTTGCCGTACGACTTTTGGGCTACCTTTGCGTGCAGGATCACGACGACCATGTCGGCCTTGCCCTGGGTTCGCTTGTGCTCGGAGAGGTAGTGCTTCATGGCCTCGCGAGTCAGTCGTTGATCCTGCTGGTGCTGAGGCGGCTGGGAAGGCTGAGGCTGGGGCACCGGTGGCTGGTGCTGCGCCGGAGCCGACGGGTGAGTCTCGGCCCGGTAGATACTGGCGAAGCGCGGATACGCCGACATGACAGCCGTCGGAGACGGGGGCGACTGTAGGCCGTGAGCCATCGTCGGCAAGCCGTATTGGCTGTGTGGCATTATGCTGCTACAGCTAGTCTCGAGCTCTCTCCACTGATTTGGATGGGCATCTATACGAAGACCGTCACTCCGGATGCCGATTCGCTGCTGGGCTCGTTGCTTGCATCGTCACGCATTGCTCGACTATATCTGAAAAAAATTCTTGTTACACAATGTCTTAACTGGATAGAGGTTTAAGGTTTAAAATAAGGTGAAAAATATTTTCAAAGTGATTTGCATATATCAGCATCAGCATAAATAAAAATTGTTAAGAATTGATGCTTTCAACCTTATTAGCATACGTTGTGGCATGTAAAAACATTGGTTAATTAGTAATAAAGCAAGAAACTTCCAGAAGCAGCTATTTATTTTTGCATTTGCATTTGCATATTTGAGTAAAAATTTACTATACAGTTCTGAGCAGGCAGCAAGTGGATCTCTGAAGTGCGTGGGAAGAGTTTTTATTATCTGCTGCACACAATTAGCCCAAGATATCTCGCTTCAAATGAGTGGCTGAGAATTACTGCTCTTCGCACAGGAAAGAGGAAACATGTACAAGCCGTGGGAATAAAGCCGAGCTCATTTTTCTTGCATGAATTAAGGTACAGTTGCTTCCCAAAGAGGCGTTAACAGATTTCTACTGCAAGAATCATTTTCATCACTCCATTCACAGTGGAAGAGAGGACCAGAGACTGAAATTTGGCCCTCCGCTGAGACTTGAGAATCAATCAAGTTGGTTCCGGAGGAAACAAAAATACACTTGCACTGGTTTCATTAAGGAGGCACATTTAATTACAGCGCTATAGGTCGAGGAATGACTTTGCATTGTTGGCAAGCAGCAGTGAGCGGTAAAGCATTTTGAATGCAGCATGAAATTTACAATGTTAGAGCGGACACAATTAAAATACACGCTGGGCCAGTTAAACACTGTGCATCCAATGCATATTTATGAAATTAGGTGTATTGAGACAATAGAAGGCAATCTATACATAGGAAACATTAGACAAAGTGTAATGTATTTCAGATCAGAATTGTGTTTTAGTTTAAAATTCAAAGTGGCTGGATTATGAGCAGAGCAAAAAACAACTCTGAACGACATCAGCAGATCCCCCGATGCATCTGTTTACATGGAGGAAAGGGCGCACTTTACAAACTCGGAGCATCCCCAAAGATAAACAAAGCACGAGCACTAATCGTTCGATGCCGCAGAAAAAGCTTTCAAGGCAAAGCTCGGAGAATTTGCAAGTAACTCACAGCTCGGAATTGAAGTAAACAAGCCTGTCGAGAAAAAGCGACGTGTAAGATGCAGAGGTTAAGCGTGGCAGCTCTCATCCCGCAGCAGTGGGTCCCATCGCGGCTGTATTCCCCCGGCTGGAGCTACATGCACACGTCCCGCGCGCGCGAGGCAGCTCTCTGTCCTATCTCTCTCTCTCTCTCTTTCTCTCGGACTCTCGGAAAGGACAAGAAGACAGCACACGGGCGGAAAGAGAAGAGGAAAAAAACCGGCATCTATACTCAACTCCCTCGTAAAGCCCGCCGCGCGCGCTCTCCGAAAAAGAGAGAAAAGCGCGGCGGAGCACCTCCCTCTTCTCTCCTCTTCCTTTTTCCAACTATCCCAAGTGCATCGCACCGAGGAGATAAGCAAGTATTCGAAAGAGAAAAGCAAAAAGCAGAAGCGGCAAAGGTATGTGTAAAATAGTAGGCTAAGTTAAGCTATACTGTCTTACCTCTCTCAGCAGCGCTCGACGTTGCGGAGCTTCGTCGTCGCGTCTGCTGGCCAACGACAGCAGCTACGCTCGGACCCTCGCCCCATCATTGTCGGGGTCGAATTGAATCCAGCGGCGTTGATGCTTCCTTCACGTTCACACACTATATACTATATAGGTATACTGTCCCGTCTACACAAGTCTACAACGCGCACACGCTACACGCCGTCAACGAGTCTCGCGGCTCAGCTCTCGTAAGTATGGTATAAGAAGTCCGGTGGTAGCGCTGCTGCAGCCTCTCACGCCGTGGAAACGCTGCGCTGCAGAGCAATCCCTGCTCATTCAAAAAACACCTGTTTACTCACTTTCCTAATTTCCTTGCAGTTTCGCCAACGGTCACCTACTATATATAATCTCCGCTGTTTTCGTAATATTAGTAGCGTATCATCAGACAGTTCACATATCAGTTGAGGTTAGAGTTTGGGAGCGCAGGCGCTAGAGCGGGCGCCGCGAAATTCGAATCGTGAGAACGGAAGCCAGCACTAAGGTCGCACGGTCCAGAGAGAGAGAGAGAGAGAGAGAGAGCGCTCTCTGAGCGTTTTTTAAATTGACGTTATAGGTAGGTATACGGCAGCTCAACGACGATTGAGTTTTTCAATTCGGAGCAATGGTTGCACACACCAAGTAGTTATTGTTGAAAAAGGTGTTTGATAATCGTCGACGAGTTAATCCACCGCACAGAAATAAGACGTGTTCTCTCGCGGTTATACAAGTATAGCAGAAGACGCAGCACGATTAAAAGGCCCGCAAAAGTATATATAGCAGCGCGGCGGTATATAGAAGCAGTCAGGCCGAGGCTCGCCGTCAAACTGAAACCGAAAAGCAGTCCGCGCTGTTTGCCGCGGGAGAAATAGTATACGGGAGAGAGAGAGGGGAAGGGAGAGAGAGACAGAGCCGTATAGCCATCAGCCAGCAACTCGAGCATCAGCGTATAAACACACGTGTGCATCGCGCAGGCTAGCTATGTGTCGAAAGAGAGAGAGAGAGAGAGAGAGAGAAGCAGTGGGGTCCACGCGCAAGCGCGAAACGCCAAGTTTATTACGGCAGCGCATAAAGTGGCTGCTGCAGTTTCTATTGTTTTACTCTCCTTCTCTCTCTCTCTCTCGCGCGCACACTACTATATGCATGGGTATAGTATACATATATATGGGGAACGGAGTCGACCCCAGCGCCGCTACTCTCTCTCTCTTGCTCGGTTTTACGGGCCACGCCGCTCACTACTATACTATATATATATATATGTATAGTACTATGTGCGTCTCTCTCTCTCAGCTCAGCGCTCTCTCTCTCTCTCTGGCAGCTCGTCCCCTCCACTACGGCCCCGTGGAATTGCTGCCGCAAAAGGATGTTGGGGTTACCCTGGGGGGCGTGGGAAAAACCTGCTGTGGGAAAGAGTGGGTGGCCTCTACCTCACTCCACTTCTCGCTCTACGCCGCGCCGCGCGAGCGATGATGACGACTATACGGCCAGCTCTATACTCGCTCTCGCTCTTTCTCTCGCTCTGTCTCTCTACTATACTACTGCGCGTGTAAGTGTGTATTCCATAACATACCTACAATACACACACACACACAC